>CAUYLG010062930.1:0-97879 GCA_963573385.1 Cacajao melanocephalus | reverse complement strand
CTGTCTCCATTGTTAAGCACAATTATTGGCATAAAAGAGGTTTTTAATACCCATTTTTAGACTGCATTCTAGCCTGGGCAATAGAACAAGAATCCCGTTCTCTCTCCCTCTTTCTCTTTCTCTTTCTTTCTCTCTTTCATTCTTTTTTTTCTTGCTTTCACTCTTTCTTTCTTCCTTCTTTTCTCTCTTTTTCTTTCTTTCAGAAAAGGAAAGAAAATTTAAAATAAGCCAGTGTGATAATGAATGGTTGGATATCTGAGGGTGGTTAGACCAGGAAGATCCTGTGAGGAAATGAATCTTAAGGTGAGATAAAATAATGAAAAGGATTTAAGATCAGAAGAAAGAACATTTTAAGCAAAGAGAACAGCTGGTTCAAAGACCCCCAAAGCAGTAATACAATTGGTATGTTTGAAGTAAAAGAAATAGTATGCAAAATGAAGGCAATAGCGATGTAAGAGGAGGTGAGATCTATGCAGTTTATTATGTTAAGCAGTGTCAGCCGCCATAGCAAACAAACTGAAATCTTAGGGACTAAACAAAACAAAGGTTTATTTATTGCTCACATTACATGTCTTAGGCAGTTTGGCAGAAAGACTCTGCTATTAGAGGGTCCACCTTCTTGAAACATGTGGTTTCCTGAGATCACTGGAACAGAGAAAGAGATGAATGGAAGAGGAACAAGCACACTCAACTAACTCAGCTTTGAAATGATATATATCACCAACTTTTACCTCCATTGGTGAGAACTGCATAGAAGTCTGGGAAATGTATGGTACACATGGAATGTCTGGTGAACACTGTTGTCCCTGCTGCAGGCAGGGATCTGAACATGTATGGTTATATTACCAGATTTAAGAGTTTTAATCAAGAAAGCCATTGGACAGTTTTAAAAGGACGAGTCACCTAATAATCTGATTTTTTTGTATTTTTTTAAAAGATCTGGCTTTCACAGTGTGAAGAGTGGAAGCTAGTAAAAAAGCTGGGAAACTAATTAGAAGGCTATTGCAAGAGTCTTGTTAACCAATGTTGATGGCTTATGCTAAGAAGAAAGAAAAAGATGGATTAGTTGGGGGAGTCTTTTTTTAAAAAAAAAATTAGAGGTATCAAAAAGTACTAATGGATTGGATGTGGCATATGAAGGAAAAAATAGGCATGAAAAATTATTCTGGAGCTAATTGCTTCCTTCCAGACTCAACTCAAATATTTTTTCTCTAAAGCATTCTTTATTCTCCTACAAGATTAAGTCTTTTCTTTCTTTTTCTACACTCCCATATCATTCTGTTCATTGCTATTTATGACACTTACTGAGTTATAGTATAACTATTATTTATATCTGTCTCCTCTACAAAACCATGAGCTAACATCTTATCTGGCAAATTCAATAGAATTAAGTCATTCAATTAGATTGTATTGAATAAATGGATGAACACATTAATATAGACTATGTAGTATTTGCTTGTCCAAAACAAACTGTACATATAGGGTGAACTACACAGCATTTGAGCCTAAGGCTTTCTCTTCACTTTGTAAAACATTATAATTCCTTGGCTGTATATCTGTAATGTTTGGCTGCTGTAACTGTTTTTCTCGCCTTTTTTTTTTTTTAATTAACAAGATGAGAGGCAGCTGCAGGTACCAGCAAATAACAAAATACATAATTGCTAAAAGTAACTGAAGCATATTATAGCATAATTCAACAGGAAAAAGAAAAACATCTGGCACATGCTATGTTAATTTGTCATAAGAGAGTTCCAAAGTGCTTGCTGCAGCTGGCAGATCCATCATTTCACTGAAATGAATAGCACACCTTTTGTTTTTAATTCTCTCATATAATATAGAATAGAACCTTATGCAATTTAATCTTCAGTCATCACTAAAGGATTTCATGCATCGAGGGACTTTTCCTTTGTGCTGTATCAGCCAAAATTTACGTGGCTCATCCTTACCTTAAACTGTGCCTCAATCATAACAGAATGGTGCAAGCAATTATGGTAATTAATTGAAATGTCTAAGATATTGGCCTAAATTTAAATTTCTTATCCCATAATTAACTTTGTTTTGTTACATATTTCTTGTATTTGTTTTATTTATGTGTGATGTTTTCAAAGAGATGGATACATTGCAGGGAAACCCTTGCTCTTACCCTTATAACCATACCATTTCAGCTAATGTATGTGCCAGTGATAGTCAGAATTAAAATACAATTAGTGTGGAAACTCTCTCAGTATGGGTTAGGTTATTCTTTTCTATGATAGACACAAACAGAAATGGGCCAATTATTATTATAAAACATCTTCTAATGCAGACCTTTTTGAAATAATCTGTATTTCCTGCTTTCTACTGAATATTTTCATATGGACCTCAAACTCGGTATAGTCTAAATTGAACCCATTATTTCACCCCTAGCTGAAGTTTTTATTTCATTGTATATTTCCCATTTCTGTGAATAGTAGTATCATCTACCCAGTTGCTCAAGAAAACTCTGGGTATCATCCTGAATTCCTCCTCATACCCCAAGCCCCAGTGTTACTAATTCTGTCTCCTAGATATCTCTTCAGTCTGTCCATTTCTTTCCAGTTGCTATCATTCAGGCTATCAACATTGCTCACCTGGATTACTGTAATAACACTCTAATTTGACTATGGATTTATTTCCTATTTTTCCTGCTACAATCAGCAAGATTTCCTGATGTTCAAATTGAATCATGTAATTTCTCTTCTTAAAATACTTCAATGCCAATTTCCTGTTATGACCTATAAGTTATTTGTGCACTGTATTTCCTTGCATTTCCAGCTTGTTCCTCTCCCACCCCCACCTCCTCGTAACACTCTGTATCCCATTCATGCTGAACTTCTTTTGTTTCCTAAATTTATTATCCTTTCTTTTTTCCTGGCCTTCACACATGGGTTTGACTGTGATACTCTTCTTTTCCTTCCTCTGCCTTTTTCCATCTAACTGCTATTTATCTTTCATATATCAACTACTTCCTCTAAAGAAACAGCTCTAACCCCCAGTTCTTCCATATGTCTTCTTATAGCACCATGAAGTTTCTATAGCATTTGCTACCTATTTTAAGCCTAGTAGCTTTCCAATATTTCTAGTGGTTCATAAGTTTCACTATGGCAGTGACTAGATCTTGTTTTCTCTTTGTCTCCTTAGCATCTAGCACAGTAGTATGTAGCGTGTAGCATGTAACTGGTACTCATTTCAGTATTTATTATGAACATCATAATTCCCCCAAACTCCTTCTAAGATGAGTACTTAACATTAGATGTTGTGAGGAAAGTTCAACCATTACTTTGTAACTTTCAGTTCATTCTTCAGGTAACTTTAAAATAAGCTTCCTGTGAAGGTTCTTTAGAAATAAAGCTTTAGAACATTGGTTTTCCTATTATTTTCCTGTCTCCCAAATTTATTATACCATTTGATGGCTACTTTGAAAATCACTGAATTATCTCATTAGTTCTGATATGAGAGCAAGTAGTTAGCAAAAACTTTGAGAAAGCAGAATGTAAGATATTAGAAATGTTATTGGTAGATGGACTAGTCAGCTGAGTCTGTGGAATTAACTAAAATATGCATGGGCTAAAAACAAAAACCACCTTTTGATTGCCAGTTACATTCTAAGCCTTGTGAATGTAGCTCTTCATTAGGAGCTTTCATTCTAGTAGGGAGAGGCTATAAGAGAAGAACCAACAATATAACAATCAGAACCAACAGATAAACAATTTTAGATGTTTCAAGTGGTATGATGAAAATAAATGGAGTTACGTGACACACAGTTAACTAGAATGGAGGTAGGAGCTAGAAGAGCTAGACTAGTTTAGAAAAAAATCGTCTAAAAAGATGACATTTAAACTGAGGCCTGAAAAATAAGAACAAATTATACCAAAAAGTCAGGAAAATATTCCAGGCAGATGGAAGAATAGCAAGTACAAAGGTCCAGTGTTAGGAAGGAGTAAGCTCACATGAGTACAGTGAGTGAGGAGAAAGAACGCTGTAATGTGGAAGAGCTACCTCGGCAGGGATCAGATAGAGTGGGCTATTTTAAATGAGATATTTTTACGTATTTTAAGTAGAATGTTTAAGTAGTACTATTTTAAGGTTAAAAAAAAAAATCTAAAGTGCAGCAGTGGGAAATCTTTGGAGGATTTTAAACATCCTTAGACTTTAAAAGACCACTTATAACTAATGTGTGGAAAATAGACTAGAGAGGGAACAAAAATGGAATCAGACAAACCAGGTATTAGAGTATTACAGTAGTTTTGGCATTAGATGGTAGTGGCTTAGAATAGGGTATCTTCAGTCAAGATGGAGAGAAGTGGACAGTTTTGAAATACATTTGGGAAGTAGAACAGGACTTACTGATAAATTGAATATAGAGTATGAGGGGAAAAGGAGGAATCAAAGATGATGCCTAACCTTTTGACTTGAGCAGCTAGGTAAGAGGGTAATGGTTATTTACTAGGAAGGAGGGAACTTGGGAAGAGGTAGATAAGAAGTAGTTTCCATTTTGGACAGGTTACATTTGAGATGCTTATTAGTTTTTTTCTAGTAGACATGTCAAGTCGGTCATTGAATACACAAGTGAAGAGTTCAGAGAGGTCAAGCTAAAGATAGAAATTTGTGATGCTATGTTTACAGTCATGGACTAGAGAAGATGACTTAGGGGGAAAATGTAAATAGGGAAAGAAAGAACCTAAGACTGTGATACAAAGCTCTCCAGTGTATCTAAAGCTGACCACCTGCCTTAACTCATGGTATTTTTAGTTAACTGAATGAGAAAAGGTTTGAAACTTTGGAATGAATTTTCTTTTTTAGCGTTCAGGTCTTTTGAAGCCATTCAAAAAGTTGAGATTACAAGCTTTGCATTTGCTAACCATTTTGCCACATATTAGGATTATATATTTATTTTTTGTTCAGAAAATGTTTATTTTGCCTTTTAGATTTTAATATTATGTGATATTACAGATTTGCTTTGCTAACATCTCTTGTAATTTATTGGACTTAAGTGGGAAAAAATATGATTCCATTGAGAAAACATTTTGATTAAAAGACTGGTACACATGGGCATAAAGATGGAAACAATAAACAGGGGCACTCAGGAGAAGAGAGGCAAAAGCTGAAAGACTGACTTTTGGGTACCAGGCTTACTACCTAAGTGATATTATTCATGCCGCAAACCTCAGTGTCACACAGTATACCCATGTAACAAACCTGCACATGGACCTCCTGAATTTAAAATAAAAGTTGAAATTATTTAAAAGAAAAAAACTGGTATAGCACATATTTCCATTTCATCATTATATGACCTTAGAAAATTAAATAAACCTCTCTGAGTCTAAGTTCATTCACTTATGAGATGAAACTAAGAATTACTTTGAAGGCTTGAAGTAAAGATAAGGTACAGTAGTAAAATTAAGATTTGGTAGAAACTTTCTTGGTTGATACCCACTTAATCATATAGTGACATTCAGTGAAATAAAAGACTGTACCAAGCATCCTGACCAATGCCCAAGGCATTCTGTGTGCCCTCTACCTAATCAACTCTCACTCAACAAGTGTCAGTATGTTTGTTTCCAAAGTGGGTTATGCCAGTTGTTCTTGTTTTGGAAATATATAATTTAACATTAAATAAACTGGTGATATTTTGAAACAGAAAGACAAAGTTATTCTTTTAAAACAAAGTTGAATACTTTGGAGGATTTGCTATTGAATTAGGTATGAGAAAGCCATCTCTAAAAGAATAGAAGGAATACTGTAAAAATCTAGAAAAATGTTGCACTTGGATTGTTTACCAAGTGCCTTTCAAATTCTTGTGCCACATTAATGAAACCAAAAGTAGAAATAATTGTAGTAGATACATTATGGGTATGGTTTATATAAGAAAGATATTGAACATTGAAATATTACAGTGTACCCATTCTTTAAAAAAAACATTCAAAGCTTTTGTATATTCCAGGCAAAAAGCCCAGGCAAAATTATCTTTCCGTAGGCCTCAGACCTCTTAGAAAATCTGATGAAATCTATGGACCCTCCTTCTAGAACAGGAAACAGACACACAAGATCTTCCTACAGTGGTCTAATTTGATGGCATATCAGTGTTGATTACAGTGTTTTGTTTACTTAAGCATTTAATTTTTTAATAGATACAACATAAATTGCTGCATATGTAAATTATTTAATAAACTTTTACTTACAGAGAAATTACATTTTGCAAGTATATTTCTAAATTATGTATTTTAAGCACAAGTAGGATTTTCTATGACATAGACATGAATTATATAAGTGAACCAAAAACGTATGAGACACTAAAGAACTAAGCACTTCCCAGTGATACTATAAGGGATTCCTCATTCTTCTATATGTACTTTAAAATTAGTGGAAGATAGTAATTACACCTTAAACCTTATATCATGTCCTATAATAAGCCAGAAATTGTAGAGCAATTGGGTACAGTTTTATTTCAATTATTTGGTACAAATACTCTTTAAATATCATACCTAAATGAAATGTCCACTATCTCTGTGTCTTCCGGCAGGCTACACTTAAATCATCTTTAATGGGTAAGAATGTTTCTGTTGTTAAAGATTTCCAGAGAAGAGATTATATAGTCTTACTTGGCATGTGTTTCAACTGTAATACCACTGTGAAACTTTCTGGAAAGTCTTATTTAATGTTTATTCTAAATCACTCATGAAACAGGGAACTCTCAGTTTTCTCTAATGAAGGGAAAATTTCTAGTAGATAACACAGAGTCGGATCATCCTCCTGGGTCTTTCCTTTATCCCTGCAGTGGAA
Source organism: Cacajao melanocephalus (assembly GCA_963573385.1). Classification (NCBI taxonomy): domain Eukaryota; kingdom Metazoa; phylum Chordata; class Mammalia; order Primates; family Pitheciidae; genus Cacajao; species Cacajao melanocephalus. Next base: position 91,078 of record CAUYLG010062930.1, on the reverse strand, counting down.
TATCCTGACAGAGAAATAAGAAGTTACAAAGTACTGACAGGAAGGCTCCAGGAAAGTCTTAGGGGGTAGAGTTGATGAAATCACTTTTCTCTTCACCTTTTAATACCTTCTAAAATTTCATTTGAAAGACAACTCTTAAGGTTGAAAGAAATGCTTGAATGAAAAATAAGCTTTTCTTAGCCACTTCAGTTTATTTGGAGAAAGGAGAATATAAGTAAGTCTAAATAAATACCAATAATCTTTATCTAAAATACGGTTTTTCTGATAAATTTCTCAGTAAATCTTGAGCAAATAAGGATTAAAATTTTCTAACTGCTATGTTTTCTATAATTTTCTAATTTTAGAAAATTAGAACTTTAGCCCTAAATCAGCAAATGTGATAATATGCCATATAACATTTTTGTCAATGATGGACCACATATGTAAGAGTGGCCTCATAGGATTATAAAGGAAATGAAAAATTCCTGCTGCATAGTGACGTCATAGCTGTCATAATGTCCTAGTGCAGTGCATTACTCAGGTGTTTGTGGTAATGCTAAATGACTGCACAGCCAGTCTTATAAAAGTATAGCACATGCGATTATGTATAGCACATAATACTTGACAATCAACAGCTATGTTACTGGTTTATGTGTTTACTATACTCTACTTTTTATTGTTATCTTAGAGCATACGCCTACATAGTTTTTTTTTAAGTTAACTGTAAAACAGCCTTAGGCAAGTCCATCAAGAGATGTATTCCAGAGGGAGGCATTACCATCAAAGGATCAAAGGAGATGACAGCGCTTTGTGTGTTATTACTCCTAAAGACCTTCCAGTGGGACAAGATGTACACAAGTGGAAAACAGTGATATTGATAATCCTGACCCTGTGTAGGCCTAGGTTAATGAGTATGTTTGTGTCTTTGTTTTTAACAAGATACAGAGAAAAAATATTTTTTTACAGCTGTACATTTGTGTTTTAAGTGTTATACAAAAGAGTCAAAAGTTAGCAAATTAAAAATTATATAAAGTAAAAAGTTCAGTAGGCTAGGGTTAATTTAGTGTTGAAGAAAAAATATGTTTTTATAAATTTAGTGTAGCTTCAGTGTACACTGTAATACTTCCCAGCATTTTGGGAAGCCGAGGCAAGAGGTTTGCCTGAGCCCAGGAGCTTGAAACCAACCTGGACAACATAATGAGACCTCAGCTCTAGAAAACACAAGATTATCCAGGCATGGTGGTGCATGCCTGTAGTCCCAGCTGCTTGGGAGGCTGAGGTGGGAGGATCACTTGAGCCCAGAACGTCAAGGCTGCAGTGACCCATGATCATACCACTGCATTCCAGCCTGGGCAATAGAGTGAGACCCTATCTCAAAACAAAAACAAAAACATTTATATTCTGTTTAGGAGAATGTGTGTATGTATGTATGTGTACATATAAAAACACTAATTAGCATTATAATACAAGATTGATAAATGTCTTATACATAAAATAAGTGCTTAATATCGTGAAGGTTTGATGTGTAAAGAGAACTGTCCAGATTAAAATAATGGAAAGGAGACCTGTAAAGAAGTGGGACAAGGGTGCAGTCTTAAAGAATGGGCAGAATTTTAATGGGAAATCTGAAAAAGATGATCTAAAAAATGATATAAACCTGATCCTGAAGGTAATACATATGCAGTTTGTTTTCAAAACAGTGAGAGCCCCACTGAAGTGTGGAAAGTTCTTATTGGAAATAAGGTTGGAAAGATAAATTACACAACATTTTGGAGGATCTTGAATGACATTCTCAGGAATTTGGACTGTTTTGTCCAGTAGCTGATAGCTATTGAAGATTATTGCTCAAGGAAGCAAATTATTAAAGTGGTGTTTTAGAAAGAGAAATATGCTAGAGATATGTGGTTTAGGGAGGAAAACCCACTGTATTAGTTGAGTACATTCATATGCCCCGTGCTAGAGTACTTTACATATATTGTTTCACTTGATATTGAGAAGCCCAAGCAGTTTGTTATTACCATAAATCTAAGAATTAAGTTCTAAGAACTTTAGTTGGGATGGTAACACTGAGTAGGAATGAAAAATAGATGGAAGAGACATATCAGAGAGAGAGTCTCTTTTGGGGTAAATGAGATGTTGCATTTAAGACAAAGTGAGAAGTCAGGTGTAGTTGACTCACACCTGTAATCCCAGCACTTTGGGAGGCCGAGGTAGATGGATCACGTGAGGTAAGGAGTTTGAGACCAGCCTGGCCAACATGGTGAAACCCCATCTCTACTAAAAATACAAAAATCAGCCGGCCAAGGTGGCGGGTGCTTGTAATTCCAGCTACTCAGGAGGCTAGGGCAGGAGAATCACTTGAACCCAGGAGGCAGAGGTTGCAGTCAGCCAAGATCACACCACTGCATTCCAGTCTGGGAGTCAGAGCAAGATTGTCTCAAAAAAAAAAGACAAAATGAGAAACAAGAGTTGACTTTAGGCTTTTTAACCTAGACACCTAGGGCAGAGATGTCGATATAAAAATTGAGCAGCAGGATGAGAAGTAGATTTGTGAGACAATGCAAAAAGCTTGATATTAGGCTTGTTAAGTTTGAATACAAGACTGGACTTTTAGGGAAGAAGTCAGAAGTAAAAATTGTTAGGTTTCCAAGTAAGTATATAAATTTTCATATTCCTAGAAGGCCTGATACCCATATACATACACATACTCTGTGTGTGTGTGTGTGTGTGTGTGTGTGTGTGTGTGTGTGTGTGTTATTCGACAAACTTTCAGCATTTGCCTGCCATGTTGCAGTATAGGGCAGTGGTTAAGACCACAGATTTTGGAATCAAAGTACCAAGTTTTTTTAATCTTGTATCTGCAACTGATAAGCAGCCAGACACAGTGGCTCAGACCTGTAATCCCAACACTTTGGGAGGCCAAGGTGGAAGGATTGCTTGAGCCCAGGAGTTCTAGATCAACTTGGGCAATATGGCAAAACCCTGTCTCTACAAAAAATAATAAAAACTAACTGGACATGGTGGCATGCACCTATAGGCTCAGCTGCTCAGAAGGCTGATGTAGGAAGATCACCTGAGCCTGGTAAGTGGAGGCTGCAGTGAGCCATGATTGTGCCACTGCACTCTGGCCTGGGTGATAGAGTAAGACCCTATCTCAAAAAACCTACAAAAAACAAACAAAAAAGCTTAACAAGCTATGTGACCCTAGGAAAGTTACTTACTTTTTTAGTTTCTGTCTTTTAATCTTCTCATATGTAAAAATGGGGATTTCATATGTTAGTCATGCAAACAAAATATTAATTTATGAAAACACCTAGAATAGTGCCTGACACATTGTAAACAAATACTACTATGGAAGTGTTTGCTGTTATTATCACCATCATCATCATTTTCACTAATATTTGCCAGGTCTTGTTGAGTACAAAGATGAATAACAAAGTTGCCACCCGTCCAATGGGGGAGACAGAGCTTGATATATAAAGAGATCAATATTTACATAGATTAAGGGTAACTTAAAGTATACTTTCATTTAATGATTTGTGTCTTTGTGATCTTAAATGTTCTGGAAAATCATTACTATTCATCATTCAGATTAATTGTCTTGAGTAAGTAAGTGAATAGTTTAGGCATGAAATTATACAAGTAGGTGTTTTCCTGAAAAGGTTTTGTATAAACTGAATGTTGTCTAACTTTATAAATGTGATCATTGTTTCATCTTAATCTCAATTATACTCACAATTTATTTTTCATCACCACTAATATGCATAACGTTTACCTTTAGTTGCATTTGACCTAGAAGACTGGCCATTAGTCATTTTGTTTGTCATTGTTTAGTTGGGTTTTTCTTATGTTGCAGGGGTGGTGGGCAGTAATTTTAAGCTGCACAGGATACTTTAAGCATAAAATTTATTCTGTTTTATCATTATCACTCAAAGCTAAAATAATACATTTGTGTTTGTCTGTCGTGGAATTAATGATAGATACTCAAACTCCTCGTAGTCAGTGAGCCTGTATTTATGAAATCACTGAGTTAGAGAAACTGATCTCCCTTGTAGTCTGTCAGTTCTATGATGACAACAACTATGTATGCCACCACATACCTTGCACCTGGCCCGTAACGGATGTTCAGTAACTGTTTGCATAATTGAATAGTGGATGACATTGCTTTTTGTTGTATATATTTATAACAAATACTTGTTGTTTTTAACAACTATTCACTCAATTGTAGGACACTTGAGAGGCTTACCAAATGCTTAGGTCGCTTGCCTGGCTTATTTGAAAAAAATCAAAGCTGAAGTTATTTTGGAAGTGCTCATATGTTGATTGATTTAAGAAGCACAAGTAAGGTCAAAGGATAAAGCCAATAGTGAATGAAGAATTTCACCTGAGCTAAATCCAAATTAATTCTCTACTTGGAAATAATGATACAGAAATCATCCATAACCATCCATAACTCTAAAAGTTCACACACAGTGTAATGTGAATAAAGCTTTGAATGTCATTGATTCATTAAATGTAATACTCAGAAATGTATCTGATCTTTGTTCTGATTAAGTTATTTTAAGGCTACATTGTATGTACCCTTAACCTGAAACTCTTGAAGTGACTTGTGGCTAAAAGCAATATAATACTTATATGTTGAACAACAACAAGAAGACAGTTCTGTGCATAAGATAATTTCAGCTAATGAAGCATAAAGGATATGAATGAGTAAAATGCAGTACATATACAACCAAAACATAAATAAGAATTTTAACTATACTGTGCTGAAGTGATACTGGAGTAATTAACATTTCCTTAAATTTCTTAAATTTGTAAGAGTTGAGCTCCCCTAAAAAGCACTGTACATGAATCTTAAAAATGCATACTAAGGCTGGACATGGTGGCTCACACCTGAAATACCAGAACTTTGGGAGGTTGAGGCAGGCAGATCGCTTGAGCTCAGGAGTTCAAGACCAACCTGGGCAACATGATGAAACCTCATCTCTACTAAAATACAAAAAATTAGCCAGGCATGGTGGCACACACCTGTAGTCCCAGCTACTCAGGAGGCTGAGGCACGAGAATTGCTTGAGCCCAGGAGACAGAGATTGCAGTGAGCCGAGATCATGCCACTGGACTTCAGCTTGCACTGCAGAGTGAGACTCCATCTCAAAAAACAAAAAAAAGATGCAAACTATAGCTAAGTAGCACAATAGCTTAGGAGATTTTGTAATAACAAATTTTGTATCTTTTTGAGTATGCTTTTATTTTAATGTCTAATAGTATCTCAAGATAATATTGAAGATACTTTTGTACTTTTAAAATATGTGTTTTTATTTTGCTTTTTTTAGTTTGGCATAATATACATAACAAAATTTACCTTTTAATTGTGATAAAACTTTTAAAATTATGATAAAATACACATGAAGTTTACCACCTTAACTATTTTTAAGTGTATAATTCAGTAGTGTTACATATATACACATTGTTGTGCAACTAACCTCTAGAATACATGTGTATTTTATTAAAAAGAAATAAATGAGTCCTTTGAGATACGGTCTATTAGTAAGTGACGTTATTTTGTACATCAAGATGGTATTTTTGTTCAAATCATGAACATGTATCTTGCTAATAAAGATTCTTATTTTGAACAATTATGTTAATGGATTTTGGGTGCTCTCTTTTGATTAATAGGAGTGAGCTGAGTCGACAGAAACTTCATACCCAAGAGCTGCTTTCTCAGCTGGAAATAGCAAATGAAAAGGTAGTTGAGGTAAGATAATGACTTCCCTAGGAAGTGCTTTCTGCTGCAGCTTGATACACATGTTATAGAATTTTACCTGAGCCAAATCCAAATTATTTCCCTACTTGGAAATAACAATACAGAAATCATCCATAACCCTAAAAGCCCACATGCAATATAATGTGAATAAAAGCCTTGAACATCAGTGATCCATCATATGTAAATAATAAAAAGTAGAGCTCTTATTTCTGCCTTACCAATAGACCTTGTGCAGTATTTCAGAGAATGTATTGGGATCCCCTTTATTCTTATGCATCTCCAAAATTATTTTTTATTCATCTTATTTTGTTTTGATCCATCACAAAAGGCACATCACATAAAAAATACTTTTGCCTCCTAGAATATATTAAAATATATTTAGATTGATGCCTTAAAACTAAAGATAGCAAGAGTTCGTCATATTTTTTTCCTTAGGGCGTTAAAAAAGTAAACAATTTTTGGATTATGATTGGGGCTTTTTAGATCTCTAGTTCTTCATTTGATGTTATAATTTCAAATGTTTGTTGGAATTTCCTTGAGTATATGGTGTACTCTGTCTTTGTGGTCTACTATAGGAGCTGTAGCGAAATCATTACTCCTAAGCTTCATGGCATTATAAATTCATATGAGACATTTAGAAAACAATAAAGGAATAGCCATTAAAATACTCTTTAGTGTAGCTCCCACTTCCGGATATCTGTTCTAATGAAGTAATTTAAAATATGAAAAAATTAAAAGAAGATATTCAGTACAGCAATGTTAATAATATAGAAAGATCAAAAGCAACCAAAATGATCAATAGAAAAGGAACAATTGCATATATTAGGATTTATCCAATCTGAACTGTTCCTCAACCATTATGGTAGCAGTATAGAAGTTGCATTATGTGAAATCTGATTGTAAATATGAAAATTATTATTACAGATGATAGAATTTCTTCCCCAAGTTTTCTCTAGCATATGATGTGTTTCTTAAAATTTAAAGGCTACATATTTAAACATCTTGGTAAATTGGACCAGCCAATATAGTTCTCTTCATAAAATTTAATTTTGCTTTTGGGCATAATAAGAAATATAATAAGCTCATTTTAGCAGGATACTGTTATTTCAATTTTATATTACTTTAATACCCATTTTTATCACTTGTATGTTAGGACATGGGAACTATAAGTTTCTGGTTCTTCGTAAGAAATGTGTTTTTCTAACACTTCCTGATTAGGCTTGTATTATTTTCTCATTCAGATAAGTGCCAGAAAAACTGTTTAACAATTCTAGTTGTACAAAAATATTATTTCAGATATACTATAATGAGACTAGTAAGTATGGAGAGAGCTAATCCATTTTTTTAATTGATAGATTATTTGGACTTGTCTGCATGACAGTATATTGTGATAGCTTTGTATTCATGATTGCTGTATAGTTCTTGCCATAACAAAGTATTACAAACTGGGTGGCTTAAACAACAGAAAATAATTGTCCTTTAGTTCCAGAGGCTAGAACTCCAAAATGGAGGTGTTCACGTTGTTGGTTCCTTCTGAGAGCTGTGAGGGAGAAACTGTTCCATGCCTTCCTCCTAGCTTCTGGTCGCCTCAAACATGCCTTGGCTTGTAGATTGTGTCCTCTCTGTGTCTTCAAATTGTCTTTCCTTTGTACTTGTGTGTCTCTGTGTCCAAATTTGCCCTTTTATGAAGACACCAGTCATATGGATTATGGCCCACTCTAATGATCTCATCTCAACTTGATCATCTGCAAGGACTCTATTTCCAAATAAGGTCACATTCACAGGTACTGGGGGTTAGGACAGAATTCAACTCATAACAGCGCCTAATAACTCTGTTGACCCTAATAGACTCTGGAGTATGCAGATGTCTTGGGGAACTATACAGAAGCAGTTCATCGCAACCCTACTAAAGCTCCGGTTGTAAGGCACAGCAGTCTGTGTTTTCACAGTCCAGGTGATTCTGAAGCAGTGATTTTTCACAAATTGAAAGCCTTATTCTTCTGAGTCATTTTGCTTTGAGATTTGTTAATTCATTTTCTTTGCTGGCATGTAGGTGAAAGAAAACCATTTAGTAAGAATGTAAAACTAAGTTTGTATTTTAAAGCTCATAACTTGAAAAATGTAAATTTGGAGATAATAGACTTTGTATTTTATAAGTGGTAAAATGATGTTCAGATTTTTCATTGATTATTCCACAAAACATCTCCACGTCACATATGGATTTCTAACTTGTTTTCTATTTCCCCTTAATAGAATGAAAAGCTAATTCTAGAGCATCAAGAAAAAGCCAACAGACTTCAAAGGCGTCTAACTCAGGCAGAAGAGAGAGCTGCTTCAGCTTCCCAGCAGGTAGGGAGCATCCTCTTATCCCTAGATAATAAACAGTTCAAAGATAAGTTTTTTAGGAGTTCCCAGAGAACTAATAGTTTATTTTTACTTGATTAACATATTTTTAAATTAATCCCTTTAATATATGAGGTTGAAGAAAAGTAAACACTGGAAAAAAAAATAAGTTATGCATGGTGGCTCGCAGCTGTGTTGCCAGCAATTTGGGAGGCATAGGCAGGAGGATCACTTGAGGCCAGGAGTTCCAGAATAGCCTGGGAAACATGGCAATACCTTGTCTCTACAAAATAATTAAAAAATCAGTCGAGTATAGTGGCACACACCTGTGGTTCCAACTACTCGGAAGGCTGAGGCAGGAGAATAACTTGGGCCCAAGAAGTTGAAGCTGCAGTCAGCCATGTTTGTGCCACTGCACTCCAGCCTGGCGGACAGAGTGAGACCCTGTCTCAACAAAAAATAAATAAAAAGAAAGAAAAGAAATACACTGTCTAACTATGGTAGCCTCTAGCCACAGGCCACTATTTACATTTAAATTAATTTAAATTTAATTTAAAATTGAGATCCTTAGTCATACTAGTCAGATTTCAAGTGCTCAATAGCCATATGTAGCTAAGGCTATCATATTAGACAGTGTAGATATGGAACATTTCTGTCATAACAAAAAGTTCTGTTACACAGCACTGCTCTAGAATTATATTCTGTCTAAAACTAGGCAGATACTCACTAACAGATTTGAAAGTAGATAATATTGCTTTGAATGCAGTATTTCAAGTTGCACTGCCTTTGTTTTTATTTTACTTTTCAGTGGAAAAAAAATCCTTGGCTTACAGGTTAATTTACTTAATGCATATTTTTATATGACCAAAAAATCTAAAGTACAATAAAAAGTTATCCAGTGGGAAATAGAGTAGAAAATGCAGAATATCAGTGAAATACTAAAGGATAATTTATCTTAATACACACACATCATACAAATGAAGTGGGCCTTTGATTGTAAAGTAGGAGCAATAGTTCCTCCTCCGAGGAACAAAATGAGACCAGTTCAGTGATTATAAAGATAGACTAGAAACAGACATTTGAAATGGATGGATAGGGCAGGCAAGAAAACAAAAACAAATCAAGTTACTTTATTATTAATTGTATTTGCTTATAAATGTGTTATTTCAATCAAAATTAATATTATTCTTAACTTCTACAGCATTTCATACATAGTAAAGCCACTCTGCTTACTGAATTCAGTTTATGTTCATGATGCTCATAGATTTTTTTTAAATCTTCTCCTGTTATGAATATGGCATACCACTTAAAGAAAATTTACTAATAATTTATCCTTTTGTTCCTCTCCCTCTTGAAAGTAATTACAGCCTTTTCAAATAATTTTTATTTCTTATGAAGTTATGAATTAACTAATGGGTTAGCTAATTAATCATTCAAGAATGTATTTAGATTATAAGGTAACAGAAGTTAGCTGCACTGGACAGTATCTGGAGAGTGTGTGTTTTGGTGTCAGGCAAACCGCTCAGTGCCATTAAGTAGTCATGTGACTTTGGGCAGTTTCAACTTCTCTAAGCCTCAGGTTCATCATGTTTAATATAGGATAATAACACCTCCCTCATATTGTTATTAAAGGATCAAAAGAATTAATACATGTAAAGCATTTCCCTTAGTAGTAAGTAGATATTTAGACAGATATATAAGAAATTAAATTTCTGTATCATAATCCTTAACGTTTCATGTTTACCTTTTTTAAGGCAAATGGCAAAGAAAATGCCTATGTAAAATCAACTACCTTGAGTTCTATAGTAAAAAGGATACAATTACAGGACATTAATTACATAACCAATTAGCATCTAGTTGAGTTTCTCCCCTGAAAAAATTAAACCTACACAGTCTGATACTGATGTTTCTTCTGTTGTTTAAACTCTCCAGTGGCAAAGATTCCACCATTATTTGTTTTGTTTTGTGTTTTGTTTTGTTTTAGTGAATGAGAGGTTTTTATGTTACCCAGGCTGGGCTTGCCTCCTCAAGCATAGCCTTGCCTCCTCAAGCACCAGGACAAAGGCCAGAGCCACTGTGACTCCCAGATTCCACCATTATTTTGAGGAACCTTTTTAAAATTCCTTGTCAGTAACCACTTCACAAATTTTTCTGTAACAAATCTTTCCCTAAGCGTTTCTCTTTCCATTCTGTTCTTATTTGAGGATGGAAGGTAATCATCAGCACTTTCTCCTTACCCAAAAATGAATTTCTTACCTGTAGATAATATTTTTTTCTGTTTTAAACGAGTCCAAGTGGTCTACTTTGTTTATAAGACATGTATTTCATTTTTTAAAATTTTTAGCTCTGAATCTTCTAATTTTTTTGTAAAAACTGAAAAGTGCTTTTAGAAATAATATCCTACTATATGTATGATATTAACAAAATGAAGAAAATTTAAACATTATTATCATCTCTGACACATCACACTTAGCATAGTGCAGTGCAGCATCACGTTACTGGTTCAATATAATCTCTAAATTGTGCTGATTCACTTTGCTCTAAATGTCCTTTTCTGATTAACTTTGTCTATACGTTTTTATCCACTCTAAATGTATCACTCTAAATGGTTGAATGCCATACTGTGTTCTTTTAACATAGGAGTGTTTTAAATCAGTATAGTGAAGCCTTTCAATGCAATAACACAAAACCTAGAAGCTATGAAAAAAATTAATAAATATGATCACAGTTTCAAGTTTCTGTATCAGAAAAGGTTATAAAGTGAGTGACAAACTGAGAAAAATATTTGTACCATATATGACAAAAGGCTAATGCGCTAAACACATATAAAGGATGCCTACGTTTAAAAAATGCTGCAGTCTAGTAGACAAGTATATAAAGGAAGTTTATGAAGAAAGAAGGACAGATGGCTTTTTTTTTCAGGAGTCCAGAGGTCTTCTATTTTTTTTTAACACCTATTATGCCATGAATTCATAGGGAATAGGTTCCAGCAGCCCAGGCTCCTTCCCATTGGTTCTCACACAGTGCGCTTCTCTGGGTGGAGCAGGCTGGCGCTTCAGTTGAACCTCCCAGCTGCCTTTCTCTTTGGCTTCTTTCTTTTTCTGATCATTTTCCTTCACACATTTCAGGAAGCTATCTCGGCTCTTAGAGTGCTTGATGTGCTCAATACGCACATTAATTCACTTAGCAAGAATCTTGCCCTTAACTTGTTTGTTTACAATGCCAATAGCATGCTGGGCAACATTGTAGGCTCTTCCAGTTTTGCCACAATAACATTTGTGGGGCATTCCTTTTTGAACAGTACCCATTCCCTTGATGTCTACAATATCACCTTTCTTAAAGATTCACATAAACGTGGCCAAAGGAACAGCTCCATGTTTTCTAAAAGGCCTAGAGAACATAAATTGAGTGCCTCTCCTCTTTCCCTTTGTGTTCGTCATTTTGGCAAGTTACTGGAAGATGGCAGTTCCAGCCAAAAGGCAGGACAGATGGCTTTTGAACATTTAAAAAGATGTTCATCCTCAACTATAAGACAAATGCAAATTTAAATTGTAATCACATCATTTTTCACCTATCATCAGATCATAAAGTTTGGTAATGCAGTGTGCTGGCACTTTCACACATTATTGATATAAATACCTATTGTCACAGTCTCTGGAGCACAGTTTGGCAATATCTTTCAAAAATTGTAAATGTATATAACCTTTGACCCATACTTGCACCTGGAAACATTCTTGCCAGAAAGCAAACATGTAAAAATACTGATTGAAGCATTGTTGCTCATTTTAAGAGATTTTTAAAAACCATACAAATACTCAACAAAAGCAGACTAGTTAAATTATGGAGTATTCATACAGAGGAATAGTTTGCAGTTATTAAGAGGAATATCGTATAATAAGCCTAATATAGAGCTATTTTTAAGGTAGATTATTTAGACGAAAAAAAGATGAAAAGTGTTTATAATACTTTTATCATTTTTCAATGAAAAGAAATGAAGAATTGCCTATATTCTCATTTAAAATGTTTCTAGAAATATACTTTAAAACTGGAAATAGTGGTTGTATCTGGAGAGGGGTCTATGGAATGAAAGACAGCGGTGGGAACGAGACTTACTTGATGCTTCTACCATTTTGTACTGTTAGATCTTTTTTTACCATGTGTATATATTATCAATTCCTACTAACATTTAAAGATTATTTTTCTATTAGACCTTACTTCTTATTATCTATCATCACTTTATTACCAGCCTTGCATTGTGTTGGCTCACATTGGTTTGTCTTTTAAAAACTTTTCTGATTGACTTTTATCTAGATGTTTTACATCCATCTGGAATGTGTTTTACAATTTTAAGTATATCACTCTGAGCTATAGAATATCTTATTTGGCCTGCATTTCTCTAATGTGACAGACATTTTAAAGTTTCAAGAGTAAAATAGAAATTAATTTTAACATGATCACTGGCCAGCACAGTGGCTTACACCTATAATCCGAGCACTTCGAGACCAAAGTGGGTGGATTGCTTGACCCCAGGAGTTCAAGGCTGGCCTGGGCAATAGAGTGAGACCCTGTCTCTGAAAAAAATTAAAGATAAAAATTAACCAGGCATAGCAGTGCATACCTGTGGTCCTAGCTACTCAAGAGGCTGGAGTAGGAGGATAATTTGATCCTGGGAAGTCAGGGCTGCAGTGAGCTGTAATCGTACCACTGTACTCCAGCCTGGGCAACAGAGGGACACTGCCTCAAAAAGAAAGAGATCATTTACAAAACCCTTTCCAGTAACATCATTTTCTATACTTATAGGTTGTGATGCATTCTGCTTTGTATTAGTCTAAGATTTTACACAGAAAAAGTAACTACTTACTGATTGTTTATTTTAATTGCAGCTCAGTGTGATTACAGTGCAGAGAAGAAAAGCAGCCTCCCTGATGAATCTGGAAAATATTTAAAAATATTCATAATTAATTCACAGAACTTTAGAGTTGGGAAAGCAGTTGGACTAGAAGTGTATTGAAATGGTAAAGCCTGCAGAGTATAGTTAAGGCTTGTATTATTTTGCATGAGCATTGTTGTTCTGTTTTGAGGGTTATGGGAAAACAGAGCAGTGACCACTTCCTGTAAGTAAAGAAAATATAATCCTATATTGATCTTCAGTGGAGAATAAACCAGCTGGGAACTATTGCCTTCATCAACGTGTCTGTTTTTTAATTCCTCCTTTTTCCCTTGAAAGGACATAATAATTTTCAAACTATGCAAATTTCTCTTTCATAAGAAAGAGTTTTTAAGAAAATTCTAGAACTTAATCTTTTAGTTTCCAAGATTTGAGAATTTTACATCTAATTGTAACTTCTAACTCATTTTAAAATCCCTAAGTATCCACTTTATTATGAACTCATAAACGTAAATAAATTGTACACTTTCTAAAACAATGCTGTCATGTATTTTAATGTATGATTGTAGTGATTCATTTTTAACTTACACAGTTTTCAGTATCTATGGAACCTGATATTTAAGAATTTGGAAGGAGTTTTTTACATGTTACTTAAAGCAATACTCATCAAATGGAGATCTTAGGTGCTAAGACTGAGTTGCATTGAACTATTGAAGTCCTATTGATCTTCATAGATACATGTACCTATTCTCTGGTTTGAACTTAGTGCGCCCTGGCTTCTATTGATTAAAGCAGAAGTTTGCATCTGGATAACCAATTAGGAGATTGCTGCAGTTGTCCAGATAAAAGATATTTGAGTTGAAGGTGACATGAAACATTCATGTGTAGATATTCAATTCTTGTGTAGAAATTTAGTTCTGGTGCTAATAGTTAAGATAGTCATAAGAGTCTTTCACGTGGAGCTGAGAATTGAAGCTGTGGGAGTGAAAGAGCTTCCCTTCCTGCCTTACATGATGTGAATAGCAATCTCTTCAGCCTCCTCCCACACTATTCTTCCTTCCATTTCTTGTGCTCTAACTTTGATGGCCTTCATCAGTATATCATCCTCCCTCCCAATACAGGGTCTCTGCATGTACTTTTTTTTTTTTTTCCAGACGGAGTCTCGCTCCATCACCCAGGCTGGAGTGTAGAGGCACGATCTCGGCTCACTGCAACCTCCACCTCCCGGGTTCGGGATTCTCCTGCCTTGTAGCTGGGAGTAGCTGGGATTACAGGTGCTCGATGCCACACCCTGCTAATTTTCCTATTTTTAGTAGAGACAGGGTTTCACCGTGTTGGCAAGGCTGGTCTCAAACTCCTGACCTCAGGTGATCCGCCCACCTCAGCCTCCCAAAGTGCTGGGATTATAGGCATGAGCCACTGCCCCAGCATCTCCATGTACTTTTTCATTTATGCATTCTTCAGATCTCTACTCAAATATCAGTTCCTCAGAGACCTCCCCTAGCCTCGATAAGGTCCCCTTGTTATATTGCTCTTAATAGTGTACCATAGTTTTCCTTCATAGCACTTATCAAAATTTGTAATTAATGCTTTTTGAAATATTTTCTTTAGTGTCATCTTCTCCCCAACACAGTACAAGCTCTCTAAGAGTCGGACCACATGTACTCTCATTCATTCTATCCCTAGCACCCAATATAGTCCCTGGCACTTGGAGGGTATTCAATAACTGCTTTTTCAAAAACTGAGTTTTTAAGGGCAGGACCTTAAGGAATGTCTTTATCTGTTGAATGAGCTCACAAAGATGAGTCATTAAAGGAGACTAAATAGGAGCAATGAGAGGGTCCTAACAAAGAGACTCCAACATGATAAAATACTCAAGGAAGGCACATGGTTGCTAGTAACAAATACAATGATGAGACCAAATCGTACCTATATGGCAATTAAATGGTAATCAGATTGGAGGCATGTATCTTTTCATTTCTTAAAGAATTTTCCATTTGATTCTTTAAATTCCTTCCCAGGTCATTCACAGACTAATTTCCATGTAGTAAGAGTTATGTTCATATTCATATTTATAGAATATAGAATTTATTTTTTAAAAATTTTAGGGATGTTAGAATTATGTCTGACAAAAGTCTGAGACTGTAGAAGAAAGCACTTCAGAACTAAAACTCTAGCAAATAGAATATAAGTATTATATTATCCTTTTTCCAAAAAATCTAACTTTCCAGACTCATTTTTTCAAGGTAAAATCTCTGAACATAGATACTTTCTCCAAACTTTGGCCACAGGCATCCACTCTTCACATCCTGATAACCCATCTTCACTTGGATCGCCTTGTTCTCCAAGAGAAGAATAGCCTTTCTGACCTCTGTTTAATTTGAACAGGCTTAATTAAGCTATGGTTAGCAACAGAACTAAATTTGATGGGTTTTATCTTTTCAGAAAAGGTTGTTAATAATTTCCAACGTAAAAATGTAGTGGAGTTTTTAACACTTCTCATCTAGGTCAGTCTTCATTTATAAATGACACAAACAATATCATTTATTCTGAAAACTGTGTTTTAGGAGAAAGGAGAAATGAGTAGGAAAGAGAGATAAGAAATTATGTAAATCTGAAATTGAGGACAGCGCAGCTAGTTCATTTTATTTATTCATGTTTCTTTATTGTTTCTCCCTGAAGAAGAAAGGAGATATGATTACCTCTTCTTCCCTTTGTATATAAATATGCAAACTAGGGCAGGCAACAATCTTCTGATTTCTCCTCTGGTGTGAGAATTATAACTACCCCGAATATGGGAGAACATTAACGACAATTCAGTCACTCATTAAGTCAGCAAATATTGAACATTTCTTAGCTACACAGTCGTGGCAAACCAACTCTCAAATCAAGAAAGAATGAAAAACCACTTTAAACATTTTGCTATAAATTCTGTTCTTTAGCCATAATGTCTTTTATCATTTTTCCAAAATAAATCTGTAATGAGCTTTTTTGCAGAAATTTTTTATCAGAAATAATTAAATTTGTCTAGTTTATGTAAAATATACACATAAACGTGTAGACAGAGAGATTGCAGTACCCTCAGGTTACAGATGAAAATCTGTCTCTTACCATCCCTTAACCTTTAGAAAAATATATGGCTTTGGGGACAATGTTAATAGTATTTATATATGGAAGAAAAATATGCTTAGATAATAACAGTCATAGGACAAAAATTCATCTTAAAAGAAATTTTTTACAACACCTGCACCCTCTAGCTCAAGAATTCACTGCAAAACATTCACATGTGCCCCATGTTCTCATAGGTATCCCCCATGTATGAGCTGTAAACCAGTTCTTCTCTTTCACTCAGAAAGTATATTGGAGTATAATCAATTGAGAATGACATAGGAGATAACTTTGATTCTGCCCTAGTTTCTTTTCAAATATACATTTTTAAAGTACAATATTTTATTTTTAGTGACAAATTACTTTTGGTGTGCACAGCTGTTGAAATTCACTGAGGGCAGCTCAATTCCCCATGAGATGGCTCAATCCTCTTTCCAAGAGCTTTGACCATTAGAAAGCTCTTCCTTACATTGAACGGAAAGGTGTCTCACTGCCTTAGATCTAATTTGTCAGGGTAAGTCTAAACCATCTTCCACATGGCAGCATTTCAGCCGTTTGAAAATAATTATCCTATGCTTAGCAAACATTTCCATTTTCTCCGAGGAGACTTGATTTTGAATCCTTGTGCCAAACAGCCACTGGTCTCTGAATTTGCATATATTCTTCACTCATTCAGTCAAATATTATTGAAGACCTCTTTTACACCAGGTATGCTTAAGATACATCAGTCTTATTACCAAAACAAAACATTATAAGGTGTAAATTTCCTCGTTCTAGATCATGACTGAGAGGGGTGGGGAGAGGGTAAAAGTGATATTTGCCTATGTGTAAGCAGACAACTTATTAGATCTCCAAAGAATAGATATGGCTTCAAACTATGTACCCTTTCTCTTTTCCTGTATTTACTTAGAGTACTTGAGACTAGTTGAGGCAAAGATACCATCACAAGCATTTGATATAAAAAAGCAAAGCTCCAAGGATGAAACTGAATAAGAGCCAAAAATTGGTGGGAAAAAGGAGAAAAGCTCTCTTTGAGACTGTTGCATGGGAAGGGAAACACCAGAGAAAAAGATTTGCTTCATAAAGAAATTGTTTTACACTGCTCATAATCCCGAACTTAGAACTATCACCCAGATTAGTGATTAAATAACCACACTAATGCATAATCATAAATGTAATTTTTAAAACTCAGCCATATATAAGCCAAGTAGTAGTGAGAATATCAGGACACATTGGTGATATATTAGGAATGACAATACACATTATTTTTATCTTTGTTACTTAATTTGGCATTGCTTATTCACTTATAAAAATAACTGGATTATTACACTTTATATCATAAAAATCCTGAGTTGGATGTTTTACATAGCTTTAATTTGGTGTAAAGATTTTAGTTCTCAACATCAAGAAACTATGTGATTTTAAATAATTCTGTAACTTTCCAAGCAGTGTTAGGACGTATAGAGAATTCAGTTATTCTTTTTATTCTTTGATAGCAGTGTTTTCTTTGATCACATATACATATATTTGATCTACAAATGTGTATTTATGATGTATGTGTGTTACATAAATGTGCATGTGACTAAATTAATTCCATTCTCCCTAGAATAAGGCAGGAACTAATTGACCATAATTGGACTATCCTGATGATTATCTATTAGGTTATACGCAAAGTCTTTTAACCAGTGCATTAACATGTTTTAACCAAGTTTATTGGCTTTGCCTTATAGGAATTTGTTTAACTGAAGTTTACATGTGTAGTCCTCAGTATACTCAGAAATGCTTGAACTACGTTGTGTGTAAATTTTTTTTTTTCCGAGATGGAGTCTCGCTCTGTTGCCCAGGCTGGAGTGCAGTGACGAAATCTCAGCTCACTGCAGCCTCTGCCTCCAGGGTTCAAGCAATTCTCCTGCCTCAGCCTCCTGAGTAGCTGGAATTACAGGCACACACCACCACGCCCAGCTAATTTTTGTATTTTTAGTAGAGACTGGGTTTCACCATGTTGGTCAGGCTGGTCTCAAACTCCTGACCTCGTGATCCACCTGCCTTGGCCTCCCAAAGTGCTGGGATTACAGGTGTGAGCCACCACACCCAGCTGTGTGTGAACTATTTTTATATTCTCAGAGGCAGTACAGCCTAAGGGTCTCAATCCCAGACGGGATCAAATCCCAGATCTACTACCTACTGACCTTTGAGCAAATTACTTAATTTCTCTGTGCCTCAGTTTCCTCATCTGCAAATTGGAGATAATAGTGCCTACTTCACATGTTATAAAGATTAAACTAATTAACATAATACATACCAGTGCCTGCCACTTGATAAACCTTTGTAATTATCTGCAAAAGTCAGGGGGTTCCCCCAAAGGGGATGTGGAATGGCCAAATCAGTTTTTATTTCTGAAGTTATCACTATGGAGATACTGTCGGCCAGGCTTCAGCCAGTTGCTGGAGAGATTAATTTCAGCAAGATCTGTGTCAAGGAAACCAGGTAAGAGGCTGCTGCAGTAATCCAGCAAGAAAATGAAGAGGCCTGAATTATTACATAACAAACAGTAGTGGGATCAGAAGCAAAACATACTGAGGCAATATTAAATATAATGCACAGGCCTTGATCACTATTTGGCCGTGAGAGTTGAAGAATTCATAAAGGATTCCCAGGTTTCGGTCTAGGAGGACATTCTCTAAAACAGGATCTAGAAAAAGACTGAGTTCCAAAATCTCAAGTACCTGTATACATCCAAGAGGGGATGCCCAATAAGCAATCTGTTCACACTCCAGAAAAGCTGAATTGCAGAGATGCCAAACTGAGTAAGTAGTGCAGGGAACCGTTGAAGTCAAGGAAGTAGATGATAACATTGGATTTGCATTTATCCTCTTTTTCAATGACCAGGCAATCAAAGCCTACCTTAGGAAAACATCATCTAATGAAGTTCTGAGCATTAAAGGAAATCATATTGAAGATTTCAGCCTCGAAGTTAATTGTGAAGTTTGTTGCAGATGGCTAATGCTTCAAAGGTAGAAACTGTTTTCTCAGTGATTTGGGTGAAAACATGAACATGAGTCCCTGGTGCTACATTTCCCATCACAGATTGCACAAGTGCCAATGATAGGCCCTTCTTTTGGCTCCTGGGGACTTAATTTCCCTAGGGAACTATTGTGGTTATTCAACTTTAAGACCTTGTAGGAAGAATCAGTTATTTCTCTCTGGGGTCTTAGAGCAAGCAATATGTAAGTAAACAGTCACTAAGGAGAAACGAGAAATAAGCTTTTAGCAAAATGTATGAACAATTGTTTAAAAAACTGGCCAAATCCTTACAAAAATTATAAATTAAACTAAGATAGCTACCCTGTTTTGGATCTTAATCAATATAATCCACATGAGAACATATAATTCACACGAGTTTTGCTGTTCCCAACATATAGAAAAAGGTGCATTTCACTTTATGCTAATTATTACTGCATGTAGTGGTTCTTCAAAAGATGATTGTTTCAGGAATGAGAACGAGAGTGCAGGCCCAGTTTTGCCAGTGCTGCGATCTTCGCCAAGTCTTAACGTGTAGAATGCAGATAATCTCTCTTTTTTGCCCTACTGTCCCAGAGTTGTGATCAAAGAAAGCATTTAATGAAACTGCTCTTTGAAAAATTATTTTTAAAATTAAAGGTTGTATTATAAATACAGGCGTCCCATCATTCAGGAATAATATTTTTTCACCTCAGAAGGCTCATTAGTTAAAATAATATTGCAAATAACAAGTGTCTTGTTCCCAATCATAAAAATAATAGCCTACCACTTACTAAATGCCTAATATATGCTTCTTTGAGGTGCCCAATGGACTTGCTTTAAACATCACAACTACTTCAGTATCTAAGATACTAAGCTGTTATCTTCTTTCTGGGAAACAGGCTTAAAACGGTTAAGTGATGTTACCAGTGTCATGTGCCTGGTAACTATAGTTTAGCCTTTAAATCCAGTTCTCTCTGACCCTGAAGTCTATGCTGTTTCAACGATTCTATGTTTTCAGATCCAAAACTGTATTCTGGAAAGAACTCCAGGTGGGCAAGACTAAAATCAAACCATTATTTTTCAGTCTCACCAGCAGAGCTGAGCCAGAAAGAAGCCCAGTGAATCTGTGCTCTGCATGATCTTGGTATGTTCTCTGCAGTTCTCATTGCTGATCTAAATTGTGAGACAGTAAACAACTGACTCATTCAGGACTGCTAAGTCATACACACCTTTAAATATTTAGCAAAAGCAGATTTCAAAAGACACTTAAAATGTATTGCAAAATGTACAGCATTTATTCACATACAGACAAAAAGGCACAATTCTACTAAATAGTTCAACAAAAAAATACAGCTGTCCTCAACTAGTTTTATAAATACTTTCAAAAAGGGGGCAGAAATAAATACAGGATTGGGTCATGTAATATAAAATAGTCATCTCTACATATACTTTTATTTGATTTTTAACTCTTCATGCACCTTTTTTTTTTTCAATTTTAGCTGAATGGACACCAAGCTAGGCACATAGTGAAAAATCCTCTGTACAAGGTTACAAATGTAATGACAAGTTTGTCCATTGCAAAATAAGATTTGTACACAACACATAAAACCCTTCATTTAGATCTTGTGTTTATAACCTAACAAATGACATTCCAGGCAACTTTACAAAAGTTTAACTAGCCTACATTTTGACATAATACATTAATCATAATCAAAGATAGTTCTTGGTCAGGATGCACAAGGAAAGATAAAGCTTAAAAAAAAAAAAAGCAAATGGTTCCATACCAATAATATGCAAGTGGGTGTTTGAGCTGGTTGCTGCTTATGGCCACCTCATACAGAGTTCCCAGCATGACATGAAACTAACTCACAAAGCTATCATTATACTGTCAGAGAAACCGTGCTCTATACCATTTGCATTTCAAAGCAGGAATAAAAAGTATGGGCTTTTTATTTTTGTGTGTTTTGTTTTTGTGTGGGGTTTTTTTTATATATTTTTTTGTTTCGTTTTTGTGTTTTTTGGTTCAGCATAACTTGGAACGTTTGAAAGCTTTTCAACCTAAATGTGGGGAAAAAACAGGTAAGGCATTATTTTGCACAAAACTAGCATTCCTAATAGTGCAAATGAATCTGATACCTCTTAAAATGGTGAGAGGTCATACACTTACTAGATTAATTTAGATTTTCTTTCTATGGCTTGACAAATTATCCCTCTATAAATTCTACTCTCACCCAGAGCTGTTGCTGTAGTCAAAAGATAACTGTAAAGTCCAACCTTCTCCTGTATCCAGCAAAAGGTTTTTGCTCATATGCAAAAAAAAAAAAAAATCTAATTTTTAAATTATGCTACAAGTGAATATACAACTTGGATTCATAAGAACCTTCTACTATCTGTAGCAACAAGCTGATCTGGACAGCAGTCTTTCAAAATGAGCCCCATAGCTCAAAAATAGTCAATCTAAAAACCTGCGTCGTTCTTTCCCCTCCCCTGAATTAGCTACTAAAATGTACTTGAAAAGTTAAGACTTGGTTTGAAAATGTTATACATACAATGGGGATGCATCAGATCTACTATTTGATCATCTGATAAAACTTGCATAGCAAGATGGAATTCAATAAGCCTTTTTCGTTGTTGACAATCATCTGGAAGACTTGAAAGTTAACTACAGAACTCAAAGCATTATTCATTAAGTATCATAATGTCCCTGCCATATGGAAACAGATGTATAAATGAATCAGGAATCTGAATACTGGTATTTTAACAAACTAAGGAGTAATTTTGGGGAAGTCGGGCTTCTTCCAAATGCCCATAATTCTAAATCTCATTGCTATTTAAACTTTCCTTCCTTAAGTTTGATTCACAACCACATTGAATTCCAAAAAAAATTAACAGGACCGAAACACTATCCACTGTCTTAATACATATGCACTACAGTGAGTGCAAAAACAAAACATTGTACTCAAATTTAATGCTAAATTTATTATTGCTGATAACTTACTAGTTATTGCCATTTGCAATTAGAAAGTCCAAGTTACGAATTAGAGTTTAGAACTCTGACTACAGAAAACCTATTCAAGGGTACACTTCAATCTCTTTCCTGTATAACCTTGGTCAATAACAGCTTATCGCAACTTATTGCCTTTCTATTGTTTTTAAAATATAACCTATTTCGCTTTTCTCTCTTTTTTTTTTTTCTTTTCCTTTTTCTTAAGGAATCCATTCATGTTGGAAGCCCGGATTCCCCGACATATGCACTAGTCGTTGGCTCTGGGAAGTAAGAGTCACCAGAGTCTGGAAGTTCTTCACTTGAACTTAAGTAGCCATTATACTAGTGGAAGCCAGATGGCCAGGTATTGGCAATGGCCAGGGAAATCCCAAGCTGGCTCAACAGCCAGTGGTTAGGGAAGAGGAAGGTTAAGTAGACTGATAAAAATTGTACTTCAACTGCCCTTATTCATAGATACAACTTTCCTAACAGTCTCACCCTCTACCAGTCCCATATCCACAACCTACTCACAGGCTTCAAGCAGCAGGACCTTGCTACATTTACCCTAAATCTCCACATTGCAGCAGCTCCACCCTGTCCCCTCAGCTCCTCCAATAATGACCTTTTTTAAAACTCTCTTCCCTGACTGCTATATTTACACATAAATTCCCTAGTGTTACTGAAGCTTCAGAGCTGCTGCCTGTATACTATAATGTAACAAAAATAGCCTTGATGGCCAAATATAAATATGATTTCAAGATCTACCACAGTCCTAGAAAATAAGCTTTATGGGCTGTGAATGGTACCATGAAGGTTTCCCAAGAACCATATCTGGTTCCCTATATTCAGGTAACCACAAGTTTGTGCTTTGGGAAGAATGCAGAGGGCTATAAAAATTCATGAGGCTTATTTAAGCCTTGCCCTCTTTAAAATTTATTTCATTCTTATTTTAGTGTTTAGTTCGGCTTCTAGTCTTAGCAGTATCTTACGGTTACAATCTACTCTTCTGTTTCCTCAACAAGTTGCAAATAACACAAACTTCTCACAAAAATGATTTAAAAATGACTTGGGAAAAAAAATTTAATCTGAACTGCAAGTAAATGTGTTTGTGTAGCTCAGGATTAATGGGTTTCTGCTTCTCCCCCGATCAAAGCTCTCCTCTAGCACACCCAATGACGAGCCCAAAGGGCTTCCGCATCATCTCTGTTGCATCAAGAAGCCAAGATGCTTCTCCTGATAATGTCTGTCCTCCTGCTGATAGTGCTGCTGGTGTGTATACATTTCTTTTCTGATGCCTCACTCTCTGAGTCACTCATTTCCACATCAGGGACATACCCGTCATTCTCATTGTCAGATTTTAATTTGCTTTTTGCCCTTTCCTTGGCTGGAACTCGGCCTAAGCCCAAATATGGGTAGTCTGAGTGCTGGTGGCAGGCCCCCTCATGGGCCTCTCCCTGCTGCTGCCGTTCCCCCTTCTTTGGAATCCGGAATCCTCCCCAGTTTTTCACTGGGCTGGCAGGTGTTGTAGGCACTTTGACTGTGGTCTGATTATAGTTTACTTTGATTAGGGAGCCATTACACTTGGGCACGATCTCCTTCCTTGTGCCAGGTGCTGACTGCCCCACTCCAGGGGAGGTGGCAGCTCTTGTGTTGTCCAGATGCCTCTGGGACACATCTGTGGACCTGAGAGGCTTGTGACTCTGTTTAAAAGATTTGTCCTTTAAGTCTCCTTTAATGAGATCACAATGAAAACGATTGTCTCTTCTTTTCCCATGGTCTGGCATCACCACACCATTTTTCTGTTGTGCTGATATGAGACGTGCTTCTGCAAAGGTCTTTTCCAAACCCAGAAAGTTCTCTGGGACCACCATCCCCTCCCTTCTACTACACAGGTCTGGCTGCTTCAGCAGGGTTTTGCCTTCACTTCCAGTGCTATTCTGCAAAGGATCTCGCTTATGGGGCTTTTTCAGCGAATGGACCAAGGAAGTACCCATTTGTTTTCTGAAGAACGCAGAATGCCACTTCAGGTCCTCTATCTTGGGAGCATCAGGGCCCACAGAAGGACTGTTAAACAAAAGCATGTTTTCCAGTGAGGAGGAGGAGCAGGAAGAAGAAGGCACACCTATGAACATAGAACCACAAATAAAAATTACAGCAGAAGCAAATCCAAAAGAACAAACTTCTAGACCCTTAGTGTGGCCCAATTTATGTGAACTCCCCACCCAACA
Source organism: Cacajao melanocephalus (assembly GCA_963573385.1). Taxonomy (NCBI): domain Eukaryota; kingdom Metazoa; phylum Chordata; class Mammalia; order Primates; family Pitheciidae; genus Cacajao; species Cacajao melanocephalus. The sequence continues at coordinate 66,779 of CAUYLG010062930.1, read as the reverse complement.
ATACAATATTTACACTACCCCTAGTACATATTTGGTTTTTATAGTAAAGATATGACCTGCCTTGAGAATCTGCATTTCATCTGCAGATTCAATATGCCACATTTCCTAAAACAGCTGAAGCTCCCATAATTTTTCATAAAACTGTTCCTCTTCAAATAATACATGTTCCTCCAAACAAAATAACCAATCTGATTTTCAAAGAGGACTCCATGCAGAACCCATCAGGTGCCTGATGGCTGCCTCTGCCCCCTACCTGGTTACAGAGCAGCCACTGCGCCACATTCATCCACTGTCCCGTATTCTGCCTCTCACATGAGACTGAGAGTACTCAAAAAGTAAGGACTGAGGCTTTTAAGTTTCTCTAAAGTGTCTATACCCTCAACAGGGTTATTGTGAGGATAAATACATGTAAACATGTGAAATGAATAAAGGAAATGTTTAAAATAATTACTGACACATCATAAGTGTTCCAAAAAATATTCACTATTATTATGTGCAAAATACATTTGTGGGATTCAACTGAACTGTCATTCAACTTGAAGTAAGTTAAATTGATGTTTTTTAATTTTTTTATGCAAATCAGACTAAATTCCACAGCATTACCTAGTAAAAGTTCACATTTCGTGAAATAATATCCTCATCACTGGATAATGCACTCTGACATTTTCTATTATACTTTGTTTTTAATGCTGGTCATGACCCACTGAGTTCATCTCACAACCCACTAATGAGTTGTTACCCCAGTGGGTGAATTCACAGCACAGTCGAGTTCATCATAAAGACCATGATTCTGCGGCAGCCTCAAGATCATCTCGAAAGAGCAAGTCTCATGTTTTCCGTCTCCCATAAGATATGAACCACCAAGAAAACAAGGTTCAGCCCCCAGGGTATGAGACAGGAGGCCATGAGAACCTAGTGCTCACCAGACACAAACACTGCAAGCAAATGAAACATAGCTAGCGACTCAGAACACAGAGCTGTCATGACCACAGGAGGAGGTATTTTACAACCTGCTGGTTTGGAAATGCCTGCTTTCTCAAGAATCAATCATTCGAATCAACCTTCACATCACACTGAATATATTTCTTTTACTCCATCACCTGCCATGGGAAAAGAGAATGGTAAGAAGAGGCTAACATTTTCTGAACTCTGATTTCTATCTCCTTGACTGTAACCCATGTCTCTAAAGAGCCTCCCCTCCCCCCATATGCACTGTTTCCACTGAGGACACTCTCACTCAGCCAAATGACCCTACCCACTCTCAGAATCACACAGTTTAAACCATGGACCCTAAATGACACATAAATCACCACCATCTGCTCTACTACAGGCAGGAGACGGCCTTTAGGCATGAATAAGAACAAAACTGAAGCCTTGGTCGGGAAAAAGAAAAAAAAGCACCCTAAAGGGTTTCGAGAGCTTTACTCAGCAGCAGTCTCCAGGAAGATGAATGTTTTCAACTGATCATACCTATGATTCTCATCTCAGAATGAAAGGAGGATTTGTTTTCCTTTTCTGAAACAGTAGTAAGATAGTAAGACTTCTGAATGCACATCTACATTCCAACTATGTTACCACAAAACAACTCCCAGCCTTTCTGAGCATCATTCGCTCACCCAGTAAAAACCTCAGCCATGAAATGCAAAAACCTGCCTGCAATATCCATGAGAAATAACTTGAATGAAATCAGATGAAAATGCTCTTTATGGCTTATTTTTACAGATAATCACTCATTACATAATGACTTAACAGTTGCAGAAAGCCCTCCAATGGCACAACTCCACAGACACAACTTGCATTAGTGATCCCAGCTCAGCATTTGCTGGCTGTAGGCTCGGTGATCTGCACCAGGTAGTCTTCCAAGGGCGTTAAATAGATCTCACTTATTTGTATTTAAGTAGGAATCATGAAGAGAGAGTTCACTTTAGAGAATCTGAATCAAACTACTTTTACACATGAAACCCTACTTAGAAAATTTATTTTTAAAATCTTAACAAACTCCAAGTTGCAGCTAATGATATACACTTGACTCATCTGGAAAATATTTAATCTTGGGAAGAAAATATCTAGGATATCAATAAGTTATTGCATTCAAACTATGTAACACTTCAAGAACATCGTTTAAACCTCCCTAAACCTTTCAGTTGTTCAGCTGACCCAGCGCCCTCTAGTTGCACGTAATTGGTTAGATGAACCAGAATTTGGACTTAACACAACAGGTTATAACAACTTACTTGCTGTCTCTATGCGCTGTAATAATCTAGATAGAGTGATAAAAAGCCACAAATGCACAAAAACAAGAGTGAATCAACTATGATTGCACAACGCAAGCACCACGAATGATACTGCCATAACTTTAAAGGGTAGTCCAAGGCAGGAGACAGGCTCACTGTCTTCCAATGAAGTCCAGTCGAAGACCTACGTGTTCCCTGGGTCCCTAACGCTGCCTGATCACACTCAACAGCTCTCCTTCGCTGAAATCCTTATACTGCCTACTTCTAGGGGCTTATGATCACAGAATGCAGTACTAAAACATACTTAAGAGGTCTTGATTCTAGAACAAACTTTAAGATCAATACAGAGGTTAAACAACCTGCCCAACTTGATCTTTGCCCTTGATCTCCAAGTAACTGATGTATCCTCTAGAGTAGAGGAAGTATATTCCCTAGTTTTCTTTTTATGTTTGTCTAGCCCAGGGCAATATAAAATAGAAGACAATAAATTTTGGTACTCAATCTCAGAAATATTCAACAATCCACTTACACTAAAAAAGTCTACTGTGAACATTATCTAAAAATGGACTGTCTTAAGTACAGTCTTCAGATATATTTACCATATTTACCATGTTACAGATGAGCCCAAGGCTGAACATAAACCTGTTAGGTATCTCCATTATGTGTTTGCCAAGTACTATGTAACATATAAATCACTGTTTCATTTCAGTCAATTCCAAGAGGTAGCTTGAGAGATCCCCATTTTGCACATGAAGAAATTGGGGAGACTCAAAAACTTGCATCTGTTTGATCAGTAAGCAGAGAACATAGAATTCCACCAATATTTATAGAGGGCAAATTCATAGCTTTTTCCCTTAACCGTGATGCCTCAAATTAAAGACCTCCTTTAAATATGAACATGTATGCTTCTTAAATTCTTCTGTAAGAAAATTAAGAAATGATTATTTCTTCCTCAACAGTGTTAAAGCTTATAAACCCCTGCCCTATACTTTCACCTACCAGGGCTTAATGCATACCTGAAACTCTTTCTTGCTCCAAGAGCTTAGTGTAAAGATTGAATATCTGTTCCTGGACTTTGCACACAGACCGTTTAATCTTTTCCCTGCGGGTCACCATATAAGTGAGGTTCCGAACCTAGAATGTAGAGAATAAAGATTCTAAGTAAGCAATACAGTATTAACAGTACTTTGGTGCTTTTTAAATTTCTTTGCCTAAGAGAAATTACTCCTACTAGGGCCTTGACAGATATTTGAAATCAATATGTACTTGGAACATTTTATCCAATCTCGACTCCTTTTGGGCAGATAAGGATTCCACATATACCCTTTAACATAGGCAGCAGCAACACTGAAGTGGGTTAGGGACACAGGAGTGGGACACCTAGAGAACTCGTACAGAAGTCCTGCCTCTTCCACCACACCTAACCCATCCCGGCACAGAGGCAAGTCAAAACTTGCGACCTCTTGGACTTTGCTTATTAATGCATCAATATCTTCTGTCACCTGGATGGCCAAAGGCTTTCGAGCAGTTCAGAAGCCACTTCTGCACTTCGAGTATCTTCTGAAGGCTGAACTAGGTAAACATGGGGCCAAGGGTCATCAGAGTGGAGCCCCCTGCACCAGACCCACTGGAAGACCAAATGGTTACCAAGAATCCTAGTAAACGTCTTTGTCAACTGCACACTGAACTCACCGAAATGCCTGGAGCTAGCAGGTAGCTTATGTGTTGCTATAAGGTGTGCGAATGCCTAGGAAACTTCCAACTTTGCCAATGATTTGCTGGTTGGACATCTCCAGTCCAGTAGTTCTCTGTATCATCACTTGAAAAACTGGTATTTCCCCTCTCCTGATTTGTTTGTAACTGAAAAGACCCAGCGCTAAGAGTTGGCTCTACTTCCTATCTGATGGGCGACTGCTTTGGATTACGTAACCCTAACCCATGCTCAGTAATCAATATTTAGATTTGTTCCCCACCTGTCATCACTTAATACACAAAATTTAAATACTTTGTCTCTAAACTACCTTAATCCTTCAGTCCTAAAATCTACTGTCACCCTGACTAGATTACATGGGCCTGAAAACACAGATGTCAGACACAGCACGCCAAATACACAATTAAACCCTTCTTTGGAAATACATGGATAAGACCTCCTAAGTCATCTCAGTGGCAGGAGTGAAAAGCGACCACATCCTTCCCATTAGCTCCTACAGGCATGCCTTCACTTCCCTAAAAAATCCCATTATCAGCAAACTCTTCCCCTGCCACCTTTATAGTTTTTTTCCCCATAAACTCAACAGTAGTATCACCCTACTTTAAGTGGAAAAAGTCCAAAGGTCACCAGCCTTTTCTTTTGGCAGTGAGGACATCAGCAAGCATCAACAAACCTTGTGAAGACACACAAGATTCTGTACCCTGGTGTAAAGCGTCAGTATAGACTAAACCCTAACAATTCCAGTTGTGCTCGAGGCAGTCTCATTTGCAAGAGGATATGAAGCATCAAGACAGAATACAGCCTTTCACATTTGCATGGCGGTAAAAATCTCCTGGCCTAAAAAGGAAAATGCCAAGTCAGGCTTCTCCTCCCCCTAATCAATTCACTTTCAGGATCTTCCCATCTTTATTTGTGTATCAATCCCTTATGGTACTATTTCCTATCTTAAATTATTTTAAAATTAAAGAATTGAGAATAAAAACACTCGCTGTCTGATGGTAAATATTACATGGGTATCAATCAGCCTAGTTAAGGTAGTCTCTGCCCTTCTCTGACAGCTGCACACCCTCACACCAAGAAGGTGTCCTTTATACAAATGCTGACCAACTTGGGAATGGAAGTGGCTAACAGACTACTCTCTTTGATAATACGGTTCTACACAGGGGAGATTAAGAGTGAAGCTCAAGAATGAGGGACCAGACCCAGACCCATAGCAGATTCAAAACTTCTAGGAAACAGAGCTGCTTTTACATCAAAAAGAAATCTGACTACTGTAAATTAAAAATGGGAACAAATGTTGACATCTTAAGAGCAGACAGGTTGCTCTCATATTCAAATTAGATGTGTAATAGAGATACTTGCATCTCTCTTACTTGAAATTATCCTTGAAAATAGAAAATAGGGAAGCCAGGGAATTTTAACTTTGTATATTATTCAAATTTAATTTTGGTAGCTTTGACCACACTATGGCTGCTAAGTAGAAAAATCCCACTCCTATTCCTCATGATCTCTGATGGGAAACATCTAACGTAAATCCAAAACACAAAGACCATGGTTGTCAATCAGAACAAATCAGCCCCCGACTAACTACACTTTAGAGTAGTAAGGACTCTAACTAAACCTGACTCCCTCTTATGCATAAAGCTCCCTGCAGGACAACTCTCAGCCACCTCCACCTACAGAGCTGGACTGATGCTCTCCCATCCTCAAAACACATCCAGTTTGTCCCTTCCTGCACCAGTTCCACCATGCTCGCTCCCCTGCTTTATCTTCTCCCAACTGTTCACAAGGAGGTATCTGAAAAAAACACTTAAACCATCTCCAGGTGCACTCTCATACCACCTTAAATCTGATCATCACTTTCCCCTAAAGCAGTGTTCCCAAACAGAAATGTGGGTACCCACAAAACAGAATCACCCTTTGGAGGTGGGGTCCATGAATTTGCATTCCTAAGTTTCCGGGTCAGGGACAACACCCGAAGGACCACTGGTCTTAAGAAATCAAAAAGTGGTTTCAGTGTTTTCTTGAATCCAACACTATTTGCAACACTAAAGTTGAACATGCCTTTTGTTCAGGGGACACTGTAGCCTCTACCCGATTTTCAAAGGTGACCATTCCACTGAGTGACTAGATGACTGTCCTCCAGGACTTGACAACTTTCCGTAACACTAGCCAGAGTGCAGAGGTAGCATGTCTTTATCTGAGTAAGTCCTCATTTGCTGAACTCACGTTTACTGCATCTTTTAGGGGAAAGGAGTAAGAGTGAAGAGGCAGCCTTGGGAATTTGACATGGCTACCCACATCAGCAACTGTGTCTTCTTAAAGTTGTGGACTCCCAAGCCCTCCTGAAATCTACTCCTGTCACCTAACTTCCAGATCCAGAACTGGTGCCCATTGTGCAATGCCCCGAGGTGTGTGTTTGCAGGAAAGAGCAGTCACCGTCATCAATCAGTTGTCTAATGATGGCTACTCATTTGTCAGTCTCGGAATGATCACATGCCTTGATTGTAGTCACATGTATTAAATGATTTTTCAGGATCTGCTATAAACTGATAACTGTGTGAAATAAACAGAAAACTAACTTACTTGAGAAAAAAGTTGGTAGTAATTTTTGGTTTTTTATTGTCACCCCTGCCAATACACTTACTGTTTATAATTACAAATAACTGTGCAACTCTCTGGGCATGGCAAAGATTTCAATTTTTTAATGCCTCCACCAACACAGGCATCATGGCAAATTTGGGGTAGCACATTTTTTTTTCATTACAATAAGCCAATTTCAAACTGAGTCTAAGGATAGGTGCAGCGGCTCATGCCTGTAATCCCAACACTCTGGGAAGCCAAGGCAGGTGAATCACTTGAGGTCAGGAGTTCAAGATCAGCCTGATCAACATGGTGAAACCCTGTATTTACTAAAAATACAAATATCAGCCAGCCGTGGTGGCGTACATCTGTAGTCCCAGCTACTCGTGAGGCTGAGGCAGGAGAATCACTTGAACCCGGGAGGCGGAGGCTACAATGAGCGGAGATCACCACTGCACTCCAGCCTGGGCAACAAAACTCCAACTCAAAAAAATAACTGAATCCAAATTCCCTAAAGTTCCTTAGGCTTTTTAATAAAGTGAATGTAAGTAATGCCACACACACACATACAAATCCTGATTTATTCCCTGTTTCTCATACATCATTGGCATTGTTCTACTTAAACAGTGACAGTGATGACTCCAAAAAAATGTTTAGATTTAGAAGTGCATGTTAATCTGAGTAACTTAAGTACAGAAAAGAGTTAGTACACCACAAGCATTTTCTACACTTTTATTTTGTGGTGATTGTGAAACAAACACAGTCCAAACAATAGACTTCTTGTCCTCCCCTCCCAACAACTATCTGACTCCATAGCTCATGCACCCCAATTACAGCAGGTGTCGGGCTGGCATAAAAGCTTCTCACCAGGATTCCAGTTTATCCTTCTCAATCTTTTTCTCATCTCTAACAAAAATGCCGCACATACATGTGTTTGTGAGAGGCAAAGTCTTCCTTACACTCACCACCAGGGGGCGTATGGGAGCACAAAAGCCTCACAAACCTGCTCCAGGTTCCTGCCTCCTCCAGGGCTCGAATCCGCAGCCTTCCCAGGAATCCTAACCTGGTCTGGGAAGGGGCATCACAAATACGCTGGCACTCGGTCATGTACTAAAAGTAGCTCTAATGCTCACTTTAAAAGACTTTCACTTCTACATCATCTCTAACAGGGCCATGCAGGTCTCCATGAGATCGGGCTTTTTTGGTCCAGTACTTTCCAGGTCTATACCTGTTCTTTGATCGCACTCCCATTTCAAATCATCTATGAGTCAGATTCTCTCCCAGGCAGGTTAATCACTCTCCACTAATAAGTGAGCAGCTTGGGGGAGATGTGTTAACTGTTTCAGGCCACTTGGGTACCTTTCAGCGCAGACTGCTTCAAGCCAGAAACCCTTGCTCCCATCTCTTTCACACTAATGAATTTAATCAGTAGCCAGCAGCCAGGAGAGCTGATGTGGAAGATGCTCTAAGAGAATCCCCAATTAGCAAGCCTCAGCCAGAAACTACCTACAGGGAACAGGAGACCATAGAGGGAGGCAGCCCACTCCTCATTATTCCTGTAACAGGAAGGGAAGTCCAGCCGGGACTCCAGAGGTGATGGAAAGTGGGGGAGGCACAAAAGCAGCAAACAGCGGAAGGAAGTGCCAGCAGCTGAGGCTAAGCAGCCAACAGCCACGACATTCCTCAATCTCAGTGTAACAACACATCTGTAGCATGCTGAGCATGACTGGGGCTCCTCAGACAGATGACACTGCTGTGTGCCAGGAATCCCACCCACACACAGACACACAACAGAGACATGTATGGACACGGGACACATACACGCTTGCACATACACACACACTCACAACCTCAGTGATGACCAAGCACCTCACTGCCAGGAGGATTTTCTGTAACAGATATGCATGTGTACATACAACTCATGCATGCACATCAGCACCCACTGCCTGCTTTGCTCTGTGACAGTACTGGGAATGCCCCTAGGAATTACCCAAGAAACAAAGCAGGGACCAGTGAGCAGCCGTGCTTAGCTCTCCTTCTTAAGCCCAACACCGGCACCTAGAGTTTCCCTGGAATGAACAAGAAATTTTCCTATCTCTGGCCCCCTCCGTTATAAATTAAATCCATTCTGGTTTTCTAAATCAGTCTGTAAACAATCATGAGTCAACTCCTTGGGTCATTTCCTGGGGCTCAGTTCACTCTAGATCTAGAATGAAGAAGTAGGGGTGGGGAAGACACACCCCCTTTGAGCTTACAAAACAGTAAAGATTAATGGGAAAGTGTTTTAAAAAAAGAAAATCACAAAGAAGCTCCCCACTCAGTGGCAGTTTTGCACATATGTACAATGAGTTTACCAGCCCATAAATATTTTTAAACAACACAACCTCATGCTGTGGTGTGTACAAGGGTCTGAGAGTATATGACTGGCTATCATTTCTTGCTCTGGGCGAGCGTTTGCCTCTTTGCATCTTCTTCTCTAAGTCACTATAAGGTGTCAGTGTCAATCATTACCCTCTCCAGGTCCTGCCGCAGATGCGTGAACAGCTGCAGCCTCCTAAACAAGACATCCTGCTCCCGCTTGGCTAGATTGTCCTCTTCGTCTTTCTTTGGGGTGATCAGGGGCTTGTTGAAGTTGACCTTCCTCTTCAACTTCCAGTACTGGTACAGGAAATCCACTACTTCCTCGGGCAGCCGCAGAGCCCTGGCAACATCCAGCAGGTTGACAAAGGTGTAGAACTCATCCTCCAACTGCTGCAGCTTCTGCTTACGGACACTCACCCGGTGAGCCTCCTCCCGGTTTTGCTCAAGGCTGGCAAAGGGCTCCAGGGGATTATGGGGGGAACACTCAGGGGCCCCATTCTCCTGTGCAGCACCCTTGCCAAGACTCTCCTCGGGTTTCCTGTGTGAGCTGTGCTTTGGGCAATAGGACTTGAACTTGACTTCATCATTCTCTGCTAAGATGGTCTTCATCTCCAGGCCCCGTTCAAAAGCACAGGTCACATGGAAGGCCGTGCGGCAGTTCTTCACAGAGCACTGGTAAGAACACATAAAGAACATAGAATAGACCATTATAGAGCAACCATGGCAGAAGGCCCACAGTGCTAGGCACCCCATGTACACATGCACAGAGAAGAGCCATGCTTCAAGCATGTGCTGTGACAGCAAGTTGTACATGGATTAACCCTGGATGATCATGTCATGTTTTTAAGAGGTAAGGCTTGGGAATTTTTTGTAGAGACGGGGTCTCCCTATGTTGCCCAGGCTGGTCTCCAACTCTTGGGAAAAAGAGATCCGCCTGTCTCGGCCTCCCAAAGTGCTGAGATTACAGGTGTGAGCCACCACACCCAGCCCAGTCTTCAAATTTCAGGGCACTCTTCAGATGAAAGGTTTTAATCAACCAAACCCTAACTTCCTCGGAAAAGAAACTGCATCCAAATCCCATCTTGAAGCAGCCATGAATATGCAAATGACATGTGTAGAGGAAGGAAGTGTGGCACTAGGATCATATTCAAAAGAATCTGTACTCAACATGCAAAGTCCACTTTCAGGCATTAACTTGAGTTTTCTTACAGATTTGAGCTCTTCTGGTGTAAACTTGAGTAAGAATCTCCCTGAGAAGAGTGACTACGACTCATAGTTTGAACATAAATCCTCATTCTGACTTCCCAGCCAAGAAGAGTTCCAATGCAAGTGAGAAAATAAACAGTGCACTTCCTTGAAGGAGCACCAAGGGGAAACTGAATAAAAACCCCAAAAGTAGGAGACAAGAGGAATCCAGCACAGGAAAAGTGGGAAAAGGTCTTCACACTTGTGCAGAAGCTTCACCAGATGCACGGAGGGCTCTAAGCCCTCAGATCTGTGCACACTGCTCCTGGCCACTGAAGAGAGGCGGTAGAACTGCGAGACCCCCATGGGTTACAGGGGGATCAACCTAGAGGCAACCTATGCAGACCACCTCCCCTCTCACTGCCTCAACAGGGCCACAGCTTTGTGCCTTTGATCCAGACAGCAAGCCTCTGTCCTAGCAGGAACAAAGTGATTAACTCCTCCCTAACTGATTTTGCTGAGCAAATCCCTAGAAGGTGGTTCCCCATGGTGACTGAAGCCAGTCCCGTAAAAGCAGTACTGCACTGTGTGAGGCCAAGTGATCCCAACGGCATGCCAGGGCTGCACGAAGTTGTAGAATCCAGTGGCTCCAAGCCAACTGAGAAGTTTAATTAAACTCATTCAACAGATCCTGAATCACATCACCACATACAGCAGAGGGTAGAGCTGAGACTTTTCCCCCTAATCACTTCAGTACTTAGGAGGAGACTCACTGCCAGCCAGGCTTTCTTCTGTTACCATGAGGTCTCTTTTATTAAGAAGAGAAAATCCAGCTCCCTTCACCAGTCCACCCTTACAAATAACTAACCACAGAGACTGACATAAATCTGTATTTTCTCTATAAATAACCTCAATTCCAAGAAATGTGTGAAACTAACTTTGGTGGCAGAAAACACACACACACACACACACACACACACACACACACACCCTGGCCACTGTCGTAAGTAGATAAAGTGTCCTCCCTTGTAGCACACAGCCAAGTGGGAAGTGGGAACAGATGACTGAGACACTATCTGTTTGGCTTTAACTACACTTAACCCAAGCGCTCTAACCCTAAAGAGAAATGAACTGCAGCAGAATATTTATACAGGACTTTGTAAAAATGCCAAATGGCCTTCCTCTGGGTTTTCCCATTCAGGTTGACTCAGCAAACAGATGTTACAGAAACGTAAACCAGAGCCTTCACAGCTGCAGACATTTCAGAGAGGAATTCTTTTAATAAAATCAATCCATTCTGTGAAGATATGAAAAATTGTCAGCCTTCTTTGACCTCTTCTTTAGATTAATGTTTTGGGAAAAAGAGGTCAATGGCAACAAAAAAGTCATTATATCATCTCTTTTCAAAAGGGAAACAAAGATCCCATTCGCCTATCTCTTTTAAACATTAATTACGGACAGGGATTGGCATACTCAGGGAAGGGCATAAATTCTACGCTCAGAACACCGGGGAGCATGGTCTGCTGCAGCCTGTTTCCTGCCAGTGCACACGTGCATATGCATACTCACACACATATACTCACTAACACATACACACACACACACACACACACATGCATACTCACATGCATATCCACACTCATACACAGGCATACTCACATGCATATCCACACATACACACGCATACTCACATGCATATCCACACACATACACACACACTCACATGCATATTCACACAAATGCACACACTCGGAAACTCAAATGCATACTCACATGCACTCACGCATATGCATACTCATACACACATGCACTCATACATGCATACTCACATGCATATTCACGCATACACATATTCACACACATACATAATTAAATATGCATACACGCATACTCACATGCATACACATGCATAACCAAATACACATACATACATGCAGACTCATACATACACATGCATAATCACATGCATACTCATCCACACACACTCATATACGCATGCTCACATGCATACTCACACACACACAAGTATATCGGCTCTCCCCCTTTTCTCTTCCGGCTCCACTCTCCTTCCCCAATCCAACTCTTGGGCAGAGGTGTCTGTCATGTATTCACATGTCAAAAATATCTCCACTATTTCCAAGGTCCCCAGCCAAATCCCACCAGCTGTCTCATGACCCACCCTCCAAATATTTCTCTTATACTTTGGATTCTTGAACACCAGTTGAAGTGATAAAGAAAATAGAACCACTTGGCTTGTTAAAAAATGAAAAAATTTTAAAACTGCCTTACTGAAAGAAGTATTTATCAGCCAAAATACAAACTGACTCTGCCAAATGAGGTCATTTCTTTAAAACCCATGGCTGACAGCATGACCACGCTCTTGAAGCTTATGTCTGTGCTAAGGTGCTGTTTCTTCTGCATTCAGAGAGAAGCCACTCCAAAACAGTGCCTCTGCTCCCAGAATTCAACGAGGAAACCAAAGAAGAGCCTAGGGCCTGTGCTGGTACATCCCAAAAGATCCAAACTTAACCTGAAGGGCCCCCATCAGCCACACACAGCATTGCAGGCCTCTCTAATCCTAACTGTCTTGATGTCAATCAATAACATGAGGCCTAGAAATGAACTTCTCAGGTCGAGTTTTAGATCACATGAAAAACAGTATGCCATCTATATTCCCTCCTTAATTTCCCTATCTCATGACATCCCATACTTGTCTGTACATGGACATGCAAAAGCAGACAGGCAACACGTTTACACACAGGTGTGCAAGTGTTCTCTCACTCGCTTGCTCTCTCATACACACACTCATGCACACAGTGCCATAAAGAATCAGATATACAGATTATGTTCCAATCAGATACCAACATACACAGGAGCATCTCATGGACGCCCCTCTACCCAGGTGGTGTTCAAAGAGTCTGTTTTTCCAAATGCAAATGCATCAGCATGTCCCCTTGATTACTAACAGGTGTGTACACACCGTGGAAACCTGCAGTCTCAGGAGGCAGCCACAGAGGTGTGCCAGCATCTGCAGCTATACTCGGTGACTGCAGGTGGGAGGGTGGCCAACTCTAAAATGCCATGTCAAGGAACATCTCACTGAGATTCCTAGGAGGCGTCTGTCTGCCTGTGGAAAGAAGCTGTGATGCTTTGGGCAGAAAGGGGAGTGAGAGACAAACTGGAATCACCTCACAGCTCAGGGGAACTTCTGAACTACCCTGTGACTGAAAGCTTGGGTTCTAGTTACACCGGATACAGTCAGCCAATTAAAGGTGTGCATGCGTACTCGGGCTCAAGTCAACCCTTAGGAAGCTAATTCTGCTTCCTGGAACTAGTCCCCTTTCCAAACCCTTGGACAGGTCACAGAGCCTTCCCTCATCCCACTCCCTACCATGCAGGAAAGGAAAATGAAGCCATTCTTATGAAGCTAATTACCTGAATAGAGGCCCCAAACTTCTCATTGCAGAGGCTGCACACTAGCGCCCACCGACTGCTGGGAATGTGTGACACCTTGGTGATGGGCTCCATCTTCTCCGGGCTACCAATGCTCACCTAAAGGTCGGAAAATAACAAGAAAGGGTGCCACAGGTCATCAAAGGCTGAACATGAATGTTAGAAACTAAAAGATCCATTACTTTCCTACATCCCTCCTACCAGACAGTGGCGAAGGATACTCACTCATCTAGAACAAAGCAAATCCTTACTTTAAAAGCCTTAGAACACCTCAGTGACAATCGTGCCCAGAGCCCAGTCCCTATCTGACAAACATCCCTGTTAAACACTGAGATAACTGAGTTTTCACTTCTCACCAAAGTGCCTGATGACAGACTCATGTAATCTCTAGCCCATAACAAATTGGTCAAAACTAAAAATCCATCTTAAATATATTCAAATAGGGTATCAACAAGAGGGTAAGTAAATGTAACCTGTTTTTTAATCTCTCGCCAAAGAAAACCATTTTCTTCAGTCCAAAAAATGACTACGTTCAAGATGGGAAATAACAAAGATAAATAAGGTATCATCTCTGCATTCAGCCTGGATCACTGAATTGTATCCCGTCAATACCAAACCACGAGATCCAGTGCTACCAAGACCCCAATCATGAAACCTCAATCCAATTCATCCTCCAATAATTTTCCCTGGAAGGAAAATGTACCAAAATCACACCCAAAAAATGCTGGAATTTGAATCACAAATTATATTCTCACACTGAGCTATGCAAACTTTATTAGTCAAGATCTAAGACTAGGAATAAATTAGACCAGACCTGAAATTAAAAAGGTTGAGGCACAATAAAAGTTTAAATAAAAATCACCAAAGCACGACCAAGAGTGGTGGTTTTTTAACCATGGTGGTACCTCATGTACACCGTGCCACACACAGGATGGACAGCTGATTCTTGGGGAATGACACGCCCAGGCCACAGCTGGTTAAGTGCTGCAGGTCTGCTCCAGGGAATGGGTGTTGCGATGGGAAGGCTCGCTGAGATGGATGAGTGGGGCAAAGTTTGGACACCACCAACTTACAGTCCCACTGACTGCTGCTTCCAGCTAACATTTCCACAAATTTACATTCCATGACACGATGACAGTGTGCTTAAGATTCAGTTTTTCCCAAAGGAAAAAGGTAGCAATTAAAAGGTGTCTTTTTACTCATCAGCTACAATGCTGCCTACTTATGCATGGTTCTCCACCCACTCACCGAATCCCAGTTAAAAGCCAGGACCTTCTGAGCTAAGGTGCTATTACGAACCATGCGTGACCAGGCGTGGTGGCTCACGCCTGTAATCTAGCACTCTGGGAAGCCAAGGAGGACAGATCACGAGGTCAGGAGATCAAGACCATCCTGGCTAACACGGTGAAACCCTGTCTCTACTAAAAATATGAAAAAAAATTTGCTGGGCACGGTGGCACGCACCTGTATTCCCAACTACTCGGGAAACTGAGGCAGGAGACTCACTTAAACCCAAGAGGCGCAGGTTGCCATGAGCCACGATCGCGCCAGTGCACTCCGGCCTGGGCGACAGAGACAGACTCCACCTCAAAAAAAAAAGAAAGAAAAGAACCATGCCTAGCCAGGCACAGTAGCTCACGCCTGTAATCCCAACACTTTGGGAAGCGAAGGACAGAGGACTGCTTTAGCCCAAGAGTTTGGGACCAGCCAGAACAACAAAGTGAGATCTCTTCACTACAAAAAATAAAAAATAAGCCGGGCCTGGTAACACGTGCCTACAATCCCAGGTACTCAAAAGGCTGAGGTGGGAGGATCACTTGAGCCCAGGAGGTCAAGGCTGCAGTGAGCCATGATCCAGCTCACTGCACTCCAGCCTGGATGACAGAGTAAGACCTTGTCTCAAAAAAAGTAGAAACAACAAAAAAGAACCACACTTACCTCAGGGATCCACAGGGCACAGCTGACATGGACCCACTTGGTTCCACTACGGGTGGGCTTCATAGCTCCACCCTTCTTGGGACACAGCAGACATCTTGGCCGAACCCCCAGGGCACATGTCCGGCACAGCCAGCTGCCCTCTGGCACCTTGAGTATTCCATAACAGGCCTGTGATGCCACAGCACATCCCCGAAGAATAGAAAGAAAGAGAAAATATTGTTTTTCCCATTATATCTATTCATTTAAAAACAGCTAGAAAGATTTTAACAGAACCACCACCAAAGTAGAGACACTCCCACAGCTTCCTGGCTATGACCCTCTCCCCTCGGGAAAAATGCCAGGCAGCCTCACAGTAGCACTTAGGAGGTTTGTGAGCTCTGCTGATACAATACATATTTATTTAGCAGAGGGTTGTCCTGGAAACTACTTGAGGACAGAAAGGTTTATATGAAATTTGGTTTGCTGTGTTGCCGCAGAACCCCATCTATACGAAGTTTCTAAGTATTAAGCAGTAAGTCCTGCTCAATACTTAGAAACTTCGTATAGATGGGTTTAGTAGCAGTAAGTGGAGTGTAGAAACACGCCACAGGGTTCCGTGAGAGAAGCTATTCCTCTGCTTTACTGTCAAAGGTGGGATACAGAGTGTGAAGAAAAAGCACAAAGCACTTGAGAGAATCTCCCAAAGCTGCTGAATGAGATGGCAGTGGAACAGGAAAGAAGCATGCACACTCCCCAGGCTGAGCAAACGCCACACCAACTAGATACTGGCACTCTCCCAGGTGAACACAATGGGGCAGAAAAAGGAGACCTACTCAGAGAGAAGGTAGTCTCCTTAGCTGAGAGTTAAAATGAATCCAGCCTTTTGGAAATGGAGATAAAAAATAATGTAAATTTAAAAATAAAGCCTGTTTTGTACAAGATGGCAAAATTACACAAGATGACATAAACTACTGAAATCAAGGCTTTTAAACAACTAAAGTAATTAAGAGAGTTCGAAGACAGAGAAGGTTAATGTTAAATAAGTGAAAAATAAAAACGATGGTACCAGGAGCATGTTCAGAGAGCCCTTTAAAAACCAAACTGTTCAGAACTTTATCCTTAAATGACCTGGAAGTCAGGAAGTCAAGAGTCACAGGAGCACAGCTCTAATTTTTCAGACAGAAAAAATACAGCTGCTATGTAATCTGAATACCCACGATGCAAAAAGTAAAACCACAAGGATGAGAGTTGAGGGAAGAAAAGTCACACTTCAGATCAAAGCCCCAGGGCGCTGTGTCGGAGCCATGAATAAGCCACTGTCAACATAGACTTACTAGAAAAAAATTTTAACAGAGCTAAGTGACACTTAAAGCTTTCAAAATACTAAAAGTCTGTATCAGATATTCTAGAGCCACATGTGAAGGAAGAATTTTTTTTAATGGAAAAGCAGGTGTAAGCTAATTTATAAGATTACATAAAGTATGCCTTAAATATATACCATGAAGGATTTTCTCAAAGGAAAAAATGAAGTAAATGTTAAAGAAAAGAGACAAGGTGATATGGCAGCAAGAACAGATGGTAAAGAAGGGGGCATCCAAAAGCCTTAAATTACAACTCTGCTGCTCGCCCATCGTGACAGCTTGCACAACCCTGCCCGACATCAGTTCACTTGTTGATAAAACAGGGTTGACCAGTTTTCAAGCAGAACCCTTTTTTTCAAAAAGTTTTTCATCAGGAAAAAAATAGCAAGTAATGACAAGAAAAAGACTGAGAAGTCAGCCAAGTGAATGCAAGAAGCAGCAGCAACCAAAAAGCAACACTAGTCATCAGGGTGCTCACGTCACAGAACAAAGCCACTAAAGGAATTCTCACTACCCTAAGGAGACTTCCCAGACAGTGTGAGATCCAGAGCAACAGACAGCGATGACATGACTGAAGCAGGAGTCACGGGTCTCCCTGTCAAGAGGAGCCAGGACTGGGCCACAGCTGGGGAGGTCTTCACAGAGGGAAAGCCTAGGAGGTCGCAAATTATGAAGCACAAGGTAATCAAGAACTTCATGGAGCACACATGCTTCTTCCTCCCAAGAAGTCACCAAGCACCTATTCCACACAAGCCTTTCAAGTTTGCTTTAAATCTCAGCATCAACAGGTGAATTCAAAGAAAGTACTTCCAGATAGCCTTTTAAATCCTAAGAATATACATGGGCACATGTCCCCACACAAATCCAAATTTCTTCATTACTGCATTAAAAACTAAATAAGAAAGAAAAGAGGCACTGAGACTGTCATAAACTTTTTAAGTTGCCTAACGCCTATCCTCCTGAAATCTAAGAGTTTACGTTTCTGTGTATCCTAGCAAGCAACCACCAACACCTACTGTCCTGTTTTTTAAGACAGGAAATCACCTTCAAGAAAAAGGGCTGCTTTCCTCTCCTTTAACAACTCAGCTTATACCCTAACGCATGCTCACAAATATGACAGGCAAATTGTGTCCACTAAAAGATATGCTGAAAGTCCTAACCCCAATATCTCAAAATGTGACCTTCTTTAGAGATAGTCGCTGCAGATTAATTATATAAGATGAGCTCACTCTGAATAAGGATTGGGTCCCTAATCTGACAGGACTGGTGCCCTTCTAAGAAGACCACCATGTAAAGACAGAGACACAGGGAGAACACACATGATGATAAAGGCAGCCACAAGCCAAAGAACGCCCAGATGGCTGCAAACCACCGTAAGCTATGAAGAGGCAAGGAAGGACTCTCCTGCATGTTTCAGAGAAGCCCAGCACTGCCAATACCTCAATTCTGGACTTCTAGCCTCCAGAATGGCAAGACAACACATTTTTGTTGTTTGAAGCACACACAGTATATTCTAATTTGTTTGTTACACAGGGCAGCTATAAAAACTAATACAACACACTAACCACCTTTTCAAAGGTTTGTTTTCTCAGTGTTCTTAATACCTAAACTTAGGTGTTATAGTAGGACATAGGGGGCTCATACATTCTTTTTAAGTAAACTTGACTTTTGTGGATAAGAATAAAACACTATGGGAAGAAAGATGATTTCCACAGTGGATGCATGCTATCCTTCTGGCTGCAAAAGCAGAAGATATAGTTCAATCACCATAAGAACCCACTAGGGAAAAAGAAAGTCTATGGGGCACATTTCTTTAAATCGTAGAAAAATGGACCCCATTGAGAGAAAGAATCCTGGACTCCAGGTACACACTCCCCACAGCAGACAGGCTCGTGCCCCAGGTTTCTTCTTTCTGGCCTCCCTGCCCCACATACCTGGTGCACACAGATGTTGCATTTATCACAGAACACCATCTCATTGCCGTCCTCACCATCAGGAGACTGGCAGACATCACAGACAACATCTTCATCATATTCGATCCCCAGGCCTTCCTCAGTCTCTATGGCATGATTCATATTGTCATAACATCGCTGCTCGAACTCCTCTAGGACCCTTTCCATGGTGTATTCATCTAGTTCAGGCATTCCTGAAGTTAAAAATGCCACAAAACCCGTTTTAATAAATCCATATTAATAAATATTACAATAAAATAGTATTGGTTTATGTATACTTAAAAATAATTTAAATGAATGAATAATATTATAAATTAATCCATCACTAGCCAGGCGTAGTGGCTCACACCTGAGCCTAGGAGCTCAAGGTCAGCCTGGCCCAACATAGTGGAACCCCATCTCTACAAAAAATACGAAAATTAGCCAGTATACACCTATAGTCCCAACTACTCAAGAGCCTGTGGTGGGAGGACTGCTTGAGCCCAGGAGTTTGGGGCTATAGTGAGCCATGACTGTGCCACTGTGATCCAGCCTGAGTGACACAAGACCCTGTATCATATCAATCAATCAACCCATTGATTCATCCATCCCTGAGTGCCCCAAAATTTTGTATTAAATGCTTATCAGATCCGTCTAAGAAACAATCTCCAAAGGAGTCTTCCAGGAAACTATATGTTCCTTACGGTCAGGTAGTGAGGATGCAGTATAGTAAGTGGAAAAGCAAAAAGTAAATCTTAAAAGAATTCAAGGATATTAAATACATATACTGTTGAATAAGTCATTTCATTACACTCTTTACACGTAACAACTAACATGTAAGTGACTTCAAAACCATGACCTCATATAATGGTTTGAGTGGTTTTTTTTTTTTTATTTGCCTTTCTTGGTAGGTAAAACAGTTCTCTGAAAACAGATTTCACTTTGGGCACTCTTAATATTTTTAAATGTTTATCCTTCCTCACCCTCTGACTTCTACAAAGTTGAAAAACATAATTAACCAAATGCAAAAAAATAATGAAACACCAGGTGCAGTGGCTCACGCCTGTAATCCCAGCACTTTGGGAGGCCAAGGCAGGCAGATCATTTGAAGTCAGGAGTTCAAGACCAGCCTGGCCAACATGGCAAAATCCTGTCTCTACTAAAAACACAAAAATTAGCCGAGCATGGCGGCAGGTGCCAGTAATCCCAGCTACTTGGCAGGCCAAGAAAGAGAACTGCTTGAACTCAGGAGGTGGAGGTTGCAGTGAGCCAAGATTGCACCACTGTACTCCAGCCTGGGCCACAGAGAGAGACTTCATCTAATAAATAAATAAAACAAAAAACAGCTAAGACAAACATCTTTCAGCACGTGTTCCATTATAAAATTACGTAATTAATCCTGCCAATGTATTTAACAGTATCTTCAAATATGTATTAGGCCAATTCTTATTATTTAAACCATTCATAAATGCCAAGAGTCTTTGGGCTGAGTCCTCTGACTTAACACAGGACACCTAGATTCCAGTCAAGTGCTTTCTACTGGTCTTTATTATGTGCTTACAACAAAGCAGAAACTATATCAACTCTGAAACTAAAATTTAGTATTCAGTTCCAAGAGCTCTCTTGAGAACTCCTGAACACATGCCATAAAACCACCTTGTGGCCTGCTAATGTTTTGGCCATTAATCCCTAAAGCAGAACCAAGAAGGAAATCTGTTCTGTCTATAAAAACACCTGAGTAACCAAGTAAGTAGAAAACAACCACATGCTCAGCTCAGTCTACACTACCACTCCCATTCAACAGACTGGTGACCCAAAAGAAAAGGTCTTTGCCCTAAGACTGTGAAATCTACCACCACCAAAGATCCTGTGATTATTTACTACGTCCTTGATTATAATACACAGCCCCTTTCACCACTTCCCCACCCTATACCTACAGCATAAAAGCTAATTAATCCTCACAGTTTTTCACACTGACCCCAGACTTGACTCCACTGTCTTGTTCATCAAGATCCTCAAGGCAACCCTTAGCAATCAGGACTGGCATGTGAAATGAGACCTACACGCCATCCCCTTCTCAACACCATGAGATGCAAGTACATGATGTACAGAAGCTCCAACCTCTACATACACTAAAATGAGCTTGCAGAAAAGAGTTGGAAGAAGGGCTGGGCATTCAGCTAACATGAGGCTTCGCTGAAGGAAAGCCAGGACAGAGATAAAACAGGAAGGAAAAAAGCACTCCAGGTTTGGAGCACGGTGTAAGGAAAATGGCTGAAGTCAAAACACAAGTGATGTGCTTGGAAATGGGAAGCATGCCTGGGAACAGTGTTCGTTTACAGAAGCAGCAAGCCATGGCTAAAGAAGGAATCTGGATGGCATCACAGGAAAAAAACACTAGAGCAGGTAACTGTGGACCATGCCCTTTTGTCACTTAATTTCCCTGGACTTCAGCTTCCTTAAGGTAAGTGAGTGAGGGAGTTAGATCAGAACAGGGATGGGAATCCCTGGTGCCTAAGTCGAGGAGTCCTGCTTCCACTCTGAATCCATCTCAGCACATCTGACACAGTCAAACAGGCTGAGCTCTAAGGCAGGGCTGCGATTCTCACTGACTGAAGCTGTGATGGAGCTGCCTTCACCTTGCCAGGTGAAGTTTTGCCACTCACCTACCTGCCTAAAATACATCTCCATTCATCACTGGTTAATAAAATAATGTAATACACGATCTCTCACCCATCTCCTTAAATTCTTCATTGGTCAGTTCCAGCCATGCAGCATCCATGTCATTGAGGTCATAGCGACACACGCTGTCAGCCAGCGTCCGGATGTCCACATAGCCCAACTCAGGAGGCTCAGAGCCTGATGACACGATGTACTTCTTGGGCCTGATGAACATGAGGGACTTCTCTTCAGACACAACCCTGGATAATAAAAAAAAAAAAAAAACAAGGCAGCCATGTTACCCTTTCAGCCACAGAGAATGAAGTATGCCACAAGGCCCCACGTGTCACTTCCTCCTCCAACCCTCAGAGCCCTAGGTCATCACCAGGTTTATTAAGAACAAAGGCTAAAAACCTGAATGTCACTGCTAATAAAACCTTAACAAGAAGTTGTTAAAGCCTGAGAACAGGAAATAGATACAAATGAAAACACTGCAGAAGCCTTCGAAATCTGCTTCCCAGGACCCTGCTGTGCCCTGCCCACCACCTCTGACCACTCTGGCCTGCAGCCAACACCACTGATCCCTATGTTTCAAAAGTTAGTCATTAAATCACTTTCCATTAACCAGACCTGCCCATCCCTGCTGGAGGCCATTAGAACCAGGGCACCACACAGGCAGGGCAGGCACAACAGACTCTAAAAACCAGAGGGAGATACCCACCAACCCTCACACCACACAAAAGAAGATGGAGAGAGGAAAAAGAAAATTAGGCCTTGGGCCAGGCACAGTGGCTCAAGCCTGTAATCTCAGCACTTTGGGAGGCCAAGGCAGGCAGATCGTTTGAGGTCAGGAGTTCAAGACCAGCCTGGCCAATACGGTGAAACCCCGACTCTACTAAAAATACAAAAGTTAGCCAGGTGTGGTGGCACACGCCGGCAGTCCCAGCTACTCAAGTGGCTGAGGCAGGAGAATCGCTTGAACCAGGGAGGCGGAGGTTGCAGTGAGCCGAGATTGTACCACGGCACTCCAGCCTGTGCGAAAGGGTGAGACTATCTCAAAAACAAACAAACAAAAAGGAAATTAGGCCTCAGCGATTGCCAACAAATCTAACAATCAGAGTCCCAGCCAAGAAAGGAACAATCTCAACATACACCTATGATCTCAGGAACAGAAGCAGAAGTTTCCTCCCCTCCTGGTACTGCCACATACCCTCCCAACCTTTAACACCTGGAGAAGTGTTTTCAAACTCACCCCACTCAAAATAAGAGAGCACACACACGATGAGAAAATCATTCCCAACTTGGAACCAAAAAAGGCCATCTTCCTAATCACAGGCCCAAGGCTCCACAGAGTCCCTCCACATCTGCGTTTCCACAGTTTAAATTACTGTCAACAGGCTGCCCAGAGTCTGAGTACCTTCATGACCCTTAAAATTACAGGAGTGATTTAATCTACATGACACTGAGATGAACAAACTGATGGGATTTATTTCTCCTACTCAACCAAGAGCAGGGATCCAACTGAAAACCTCCACAAGCTTTATTAATGCTCACTTCTATCCTGGCGTCTCCACTGAAAGCGAAGCATTCAGCAAGTACTCCTGGACCAGGGCTGCCAGTGCTGAATTGAGTGGTGCTGCATCTCAGAGACAGACTCTGAGGCAGATACATGGTCTGCCCCACCCCCTGGCAAGGCTCAGTGACCAATCTATTCCACAGGCCCAGACTCTCACCTGTGGGGGTCATCCTGGCACTCCTGATTGGTCACTAAGCCTGAGTAAGACAGGGGCATTTGTCACCATTGGATAGACCCCCCAGAGATTCCAAAATGACAACTCAAATTCGATCATTTTAAGTGCCCAAAAAGAGAGACACAAAGTGGGTGAAAACCAGGAAGCATATCCAGTCAAGACTCGGTGTGGAGGAAGACACTATTTCGCAAAGCAGCAGCCCACTCATGATGGTGAAGCCAGGTGCCAGCTGAGCACAGGGCACTCAATCCTCCCTTCTAAAAGGACTCTCCAGGTGGCATAGAGCCGGCAGCGAGGAAATGAGTAAACCAGCTGCAATCTGGCTGTGAGGAGAGTCAGCGAGGACTTGACCCTGAGGGATCTTTAAAGATAAGTCAGTAAATCCAGAGAACACACCCTGAGAACAATGTGAACGGTCTAAATAAATCCCTCCAAAATTCCCCTCTCCACAAACCTTAACTGGCAGGTCTCCTCACACCTGTCCTCCTCCAAAGGTGGAGGCAACCGCAGTAGGTGGAGCAGCTGCCGTGCTAGTTCCCAAGACAGACAGACACTTCCCTCCAGGAGAGCTGCTCTCCAGAGTGAACACGGAAGACAGGAAAAGAGGGTCCAAATGTGTGAACACCCAAATGTTCCCCCCCTAGTCCATCACTTCCCAGGATGTCTTGGAATTTGCCTTCCTCTCATAAGACAGCAGCACCTCCCCCACCTCCACACAAGTTTGGAGGCTCATGGCCCTCAAAACCACTACCCTGTATGCCTGAAGTGTGTTGCTCCTGCATTTCCATTTCCACTTGAGGCTTCACGGTTATTTTATTGCTAAACTGTCAGAAACTGTCTCTCAATTGTCTCAGAAGTTGTCTCTTCTCAGATGGCTACTGTCAGGGAAGAAGGGCAACAGTGGGTACAGAGGCTTTTGTCCTCAGGGCATCTCTACCTGGCCACAGGCTGAGGGATGGTCCCTGGGCTCACAGGCACCTGGACCCCTTTCTCCCATTCCTGTCTCCAGGGATCTGCCAACACATAGTACTCATCTGGGTTCAGCTGGTAGGAGTCATGCAACTTCATGGCAGTGATCAGGTCTGTCCTAAACACCTGGAAAAGAAGAGAAAGGGACACTGACATTTGATATTTGCATTCTTATTCAGAGTGCTGGCAGCTGCAATGTAACCATGGAGCTGCCGTGTAACAAGGTCACTGTATCAGCATAAACAAACCTGACCTATTACAGAAAACCTTTGCCTGACACGCCTTTTACCTCGCTCAGGCATGGGGTGGCAGTGCTGATGGAACCCTGCCTTCTCACTCCCTCAAGCCACACAGTGTCCACAATGTCAACAAAAACAAAAAAAAAAAACCTTGTTGTCTGCCTATATGACACTGAGATGAACAAACTGATGGGTTTTTTGTTTTTTGTTTTTTTTACCAAAAGGGCTACCGAAAACATGCACCTGGAAATCTCTGAAGGGAGATATTGCACTCAACGGTGCTCTGGAAATATAACTCCACTAACCATGTAACAAATTCAAGCCAAAATCCAGAACCGCCAGGGACTCATCTCCTTTTTTTTTTTTTTTTTGAAATGGAGTCTTCTTGCTGTGTCGCCCAGGCTGGAGTGCAGTGACACGATCTCAGCTCACTGCAACCTCCGCCTCCCGGGTTCAAGCTATCCTCCTGCCTCAGCCCCCCAAGTAGCTGGGATTACAGGCACATGCCACCACGCCTGGCTAATTTTTGTGTTTTTAGTAGAAACAGGGTTCCCCCATGTTGGCCAGGCTGGTCTCAAACTCCTGACCTCAAATGATCCACCGGCCTTTGCCTCCCAAAGTGCTAGGGTTACGGGTATGAGCCACTGTGCCCAGCCAGGGACTCATCTTCTATAATCAGACTGTCCCGAACCCAGGCCCTGACTCCAGGGCACCAGGGTTTATGGTATGTTAGCTGGTAAGCTCAAGGTCCAGGTTGGCCTTGAAAAATCTGGAAGACAAGCAACCACAGGCCACTGGATTGATGGGCCTGCAAAGAACATTTGTTTGCACACCTTCGCCTGGGGTAACTTCTACCTCAGAAGAGTTATTTGTGGGAAAAGGAAATAGAGAAAGTAACTACCCTCTCCAAACTCTGCCATAAACAAGCAAACACAACAGTGCCCCTCTACCAAGAGAGCTACCCAATTCCTTATCACAGGCCAAATGAAGGAAACCACAGGAAAGGCAGCCCTCCCAGTGCCTGTGCCACTGCAGACTCCTGGGCCTGTGGCATTAATCTTTGGTCAGTGACGGCTGCCCCTGGGGCGGAGCACAACACTGTCTCCCAGGCAGGGCTGCACAGCTGGCTGCCTCTCAAGCCTTGTCCTTGGCCCACTCGTGTCTAAGGCTGCATAAGAAAGCTCTGACCTTGGCATCAGGACCAGCCCAAAGTTGTATTTGGCACCAAGCAAGCTTGCATCTGTAAGCTGCCCTGTCTGTTTACACAAGTCACAATGCTGAACTCTCTTTTCTCAGGACAGGGAGTTCTTTCTTGCGCTGCTAAGCACAGTTCACAACATACGCCTGCTAATAGGTCCATATTTGTTTTTCCTGGTGGCTTTTCAGGCTGGTGATCACTTTAATAAACTTCACCATAATAAAGTCTGAGGCAGTGTCTGAATAAAAAGGCCATTTCTCCTGACTGCCATTTTCAATACGGACTATTCCCCAGTATGCCACTCCTCATTTCTAAAGACCCATTAACAAGCAAGAACTAGGCCATGCACCTCCCACAAAAATCACACGTAATACCAGGAGCCTTCCTTTCAAGCACTGAGCCACTGAAGCAGGTGCCCAGCCCAGTGGACACCAACTCCCTGGCCCCCAAGAGAAAAGTACTTTAAAACCTAAAAGATGGGCCTATACCTTCAAGAAGCCAATCAAGTAAAAACATTCCAACTAAGTGATATAAATAAAAAACAAACGAGTTTGTCAAAAAAGAAAGAAAATCTAACTCAAGCAATGAAATGAGAAAAGGCAGACTGCTATTCCTTTGCTCAAAGACTCAGTCAAGAATTAAAACAAAGGCCCTCAAATGGATGTCAACTCCTGAGTTTCTGTAGAGTATGTTAGTGCCCTACATATAGTTGGGACTCAGGGCTGAGAAAAACCTCTGGACCAAAACGCGGGGCTGGGCCCCCTCCTGACTGCTTGGTGTCAGTGCTAGAAGTAGGTTTCAAACTACACCACTAGGCACCAGCCCTCGTCACACCAGGTCTCAGCTCCTCAGTCCCCTATGTATTCCAGTGCTGAAATAACAGGAGTTTGGTGTGAACATCAGAAAGGTATTTTGGGGACCAGGCACGATGGCTCACGCCTGTAATCCCAGCACTTTGGGAGGCGGAGGTGGGTAGACCACCTGAGGTCAGAAGTTTGAGACCAGCCTGACCGTGGTCAAGGCCCGTCTCTTTTAAAAATATAAAAATCAGCCGGGGGTGTTGCCAGGCCCCTGTAAGCCCAGCTACTCAAGAGGCTGAGGCAGGAGAATCACTTGAACCTAGGAGGCAGAGGTTGCAGTGAGCCGAGATCGTGCCACTACACTCCAGCCTAGGTGACAGAAAGAGACTTTGTCTCAAAAGGAAAAAAAAGAAAGGTATGTTGGGGGCTATGGACAAAGCACAAGGAATTAAGAAATAAAGAGCAGGGCCAGGCACAGTGGCTCACGCCTATAATCCCAGCACTTTGGGAAGCCGAGGTGGGTGGGTCATGAGGTCAGGAGTTTGAGACCAGCCTGGCCAATATGGTGAAACCCCATCTCCACTAAAAATACAAAAAACTAGATGGGCGTGGTGGCATGCACCTGTAGTCCCAGCTTCTTGGGAGGCTAAGGCAGGAGAATTGCCTGAACCCGGGAGACAGAGGGTGCAGTGAACTGAGATCACACCACTGCACTCCAGCCTGGGTGACAGAGCAAGACTTCGTCTCAAAAAAAAAAAGAAAAAAAGAAAGCAGCAGAGACACTCCTGGGCAAAGAAAAGGAAGAGAGTACTATAGGTTCAAAGGAAAAAAAGGCCTGAAATAAAACAAAGGGAGGAAGTGGCTACCTTCCCAAGCACATTTGATCATGCTGAAGTACCTCCTGGGATGATTTTCCACAATTCTAAAGGATGTAAACTACTTCCTCATGAAAGAAGCTATTCCACAACCAAGTAACTCCTCCACTCCATGACAGAGCAGCCTCCTGACGTTCCCTATTAGAGCCCAGGAAGTTCCTCCGAGGAATATCTGCCTCTGCATTGCCATTATATGATGAGGCTATCTTTGAAGTCATCCATAAGAGGCAGCACAAAGTAAAGCATTCAACCAAAGAAACTCTTCCTATAACCTTCTCACTTGAAAACTGTGATAAAGTAAAATGCTTTTTCTTCAATGATTTAAAACCTAGCAAAGGTTTTTAGAATAAACAGACCTCAGGCCTCATAAGGGCCCCTAAACAAAGACCAGCAGAGAGAAACTGCACCTAAAAGTACTTTTAGACAGATAGATAACAAAAGTTAGGGAGAAGAGGAAACAAAAGATGAGAAACAAATAAAGAAAGAGGGGGGAAAGCCTTCAGCATAATCCCCAAAACAAAACTCCCTGAGTTACACAGGGTTGTTGCCAAATAAGCCACAAATTCATGGCTAAAACTAACTTGAGGCTGGCAGTGACTTGGCAGCAGCTGAACCCACTGATCTCCTGGCCAGAGGAAAAGTTGTTGGGAGCCAGCAAAGATGCAACAGGAAAGGAAAAAAAATAACATAATTAATAATAATAACTAACATTTACTGAGCACTTTTTATGTGCCAGCAACTATTCACACGCTTTGCATGTATTAGCCTATGTGTATCAACCCACTTAATCCTCACAAGAATCCCATGAGTTCTCCCCATCTTACAGATTTGGAAACTGGGGCACAAGGATTTGAAAAATTTGCCCATGACTACACAAATAGACACCACTCAACCAGGTATATGGGGCAGCATATACTCATGCATGGTCAGGCAAGCATTCATGAAGTACCTCCGAAGGCTTTCGATCTTCATGTCTGGAGCAGGAACTTCTCCTGTGCTGGGATCGGGAATTCTGGGACCAAGTAGTTGACAGGCCTAAAGAAACAAATATCCAAATAAGAACCATTAGAAACTGCACAGGTCACAGTGTTCTCAGGGATTTTCTTACCCAAACTCATCCAGGCTCACCTCAGTGCTGTACCATGAGACCAGCTGTGATGGCTTCTTGGCTCTCACAGAACTCTTCCACTTCCATCACTAACTTAACTCTCATTTCTCATGAGCAGGCCTAATGTGGTCATTCTGTGCAGGGATGCTGTATCAAGTACTGCATCCAACAGGAGAGAGGACTTTAACAACAATGCAGGTGTGAGTCCTCACCCATAAGCCTGCACTGAAGAGGTTCTAAGTCTCATGCTGGTAAATACAAATTGAAAAACATCAGGCCAGGTACAGTGGCTCCACCTGTAATCCCAGCACTTTGGGAGGACAAGCCAAGCGGATCACCTGAGGTCAGGAGTTCAAGACCAGCTGGCCAACTTGGTGAAACACCACCTCTACTAAAAATACAAAAATTAGCTTCATGCTGGGCGCCACCAGTGGCTCACGCCCGTAATCCCAACACTTTGGGAGGCCGAGGCGGGTGGATCACCTGAAGTTAGGAGTTCAAGACCAGCCTGATCAACATGGAGAAACCCCGTCTCTACTAAAAATGCTCTACTAAATACTCTACTAAAAATTAGCCAGGCATGGTGGTGCATGCCTGTAATCCCAGCTACTCAGGAGGCTAAGGTAGGAGAACTGCTTGAACCCAGGAGCCAGAGGTTGCATTGAACCATGATCATACCATTGCACTCCAGCCTGGATGACAAGAGTGAAACTGTCTCAAAAAAAAAAATCAGCTTCGTGTGGTGGCAGGCACCTATAATCCCAGCTACTCTGGAAGCTGAGTCAGGAGAACTGCTTGAACCTAGGAGGCAAAGGCTGCAGTGAGCCAAGATTACGTCACTGCACTGCAGCCTGG
Organism: Cacajao melanocephalus; assembly: GCA_963573385.1. Taxonomy (NCBI): domain Eukaryota; kingdom Metazoa; phylum Chordata; class Mammalia; order Primates; family Pitheciidae; genus Cacajao; species Cacajao melanocephalus. The sequence goes on along the minus strand of CAUYLG010062930.1, from coordinate 37,587 downwards.
GAGACAGAGCGAGACTCTGTCTCAAAAAAAAGAAAAAGAAAAAGAAAAACATCTTACTGAGTTTTCAATAAGCTTTAACACTTTTTTTAAAAAAAACATTTGACTCCGCAAGGCATAAAAACTTTGCATTCCCTAGACAGAGAACCTCAGGCCTATGATGTAGCAAGCAGGTAGGATACTACCGTAAGTGGGGAGGACGGTAGGTAAACAAACTTAGCAAAGACTAAGGGGCCAATGGCCAAATAACCTTTAAAATTGTCTGCTTTACTTTCCCATGAAAATGCCAGTTGGCTCTGTTCTGGCTTTCTTCCAAAAGAGCTCTACTCCTATCATCTGGCCTCTCCCAGAACACAGTACATGACTGCTGCCTAACAGGGTCTCCCAACTGCTGTCAAGTCTGAGCTCTTCTCTGCTGACACCTCTCAGGCACCAACAACTCCATCCTACCTGAAATAATACTCTCTCAGCCTCAGCGGCAATTCTTTTTCACTCTGTGGGTTCCTCCTCTCCGTGTATCCCATCAACATGGGTTTTTCCTGAACTCTTTCCTCTTTTCTTGCTCCAAATGTTCGCCCCAGGGAGCACTGAACCATGTCCACAGTCTTACCCAGCACACCCAGAGGAACATGCCAGACCTACATTCCCAGACTAACCTCCCTCCCAAGCTCCAGATCCAGTTCCACCTCCACATTAGACATCAACCCTAAGGTATACCTTAGATCTGTCAACTCAGCATTACAAAAACGGAGCTCAACATTTTACCCAAACCTGCCCTGCCTCTTACATCCCTACTTTGATGACTATTACCATCATTTCTACTTGACATCAGAAATCTAAGAGTCTTCCTAGACTCCTCTCATTCAGGACACAATCAATGGCTGGGTCAATTCAACTTCCCAATAATTTCAGCACCTCTACTCCATTCTCTGCCTCTGCCTCCTGTCAATTTGTTACAAAGACAACTTAAGTGCAAAACCTTCCATTTCTGGGTGCCGTACTGCTGCCAGAGATCTGAAAGAGCCCTAACAGCCACATGTAGTAGTATGTGTCCAACTTCATTCACCTCTACCTCCTATTTTTAATAATCACCCCATTCCTGAACACCTACTGTTCCATTTTCCAGAAATTAACAAAATCCAGAAAAAATAAAAGCCAAAAGCTTAAGGTTGACTGCCATTCTGCCAGTGAAATCATTTGTCCCTCCAACAGGAAGCTCTTATCTCTACAGAATCGAGACAGGGACAGAGAATCAAAGCAGCCTTAAGACCTTGGGGACCCTAGGAAACAGATTCTGCACATAAGCCTATCATCAGATTTGTAATGACCAAGACTAAAGGGGATTGCCATGCTTCCCTGACAGGGACGAGGTCGGCACTACCCTTGAGCACCAGTTCTGAGGCTCATTACTAGGTCAACTGACTGACTAGTGTTCCGCCAGCAGAATCAGAACTGGAGCTCCTGCTGTTGGCCCCTTGGCATTTGAGTAAATGTTTTAGAAAATTATTCTTTCAAAAAAACACTAAGTGTGCCTCTTTAGACTTTAAATGAACAAGAATATTTCACCCCCACACTGAGAAAGAAATATTCTGGGCACACTGGGGTGAGCTCAACCTGCAGAAGTTCTAAATCTGGTTATTACTAGAAAAAAGGAAGACAGAAGCCAAGTTAGGAACCTGGAGATTAAGGTGGCTGGGTGGCTCCTAGGATCTATCAAGAGGCCTCTCTTTCTCCCTCTGGTCCTGGAGGCCATCCTCCAGCCGGTCCACAGCCTGAAAGAAGAGACGAGGAAAAGCACACACAGTGTCTGGATAGAATTCCCAGAAAATTTGGGGAAGGGAAGAGAAGCAGAACAAGAGGGGATGATCCTCCTCTGCTTTGAATTACGATGGAAAAGGTTACAAATGATAAGGCATAAAGCCACAAATTTAGAGAATCACTCCATTGCTAAGGTTTTCTGACCCTCTTGTCCCTTCTTGAGGATCTGTCAGGATCCCTCCCAAGTAGTTTCCAAGGTTCCCAGGAAGCTTGCAGCTTTGCTGACATCGAACACAACCCAAATAATGACACTCATTTGAAAGCTTTTCCTAGAACTGCTTTTATAAATCCTGAATACCGGGTCGGGCACGGTGGCTCACACCTGTAATCCCAGAACTTTGGGAGGCCAAGGCAGGCAGATCACGAGGTCAAGAGATCAAGACCATCCTCGCCAACATGGTGAAACCCCATCTCTACTAAAATACAAAAATTAGCTGGGCGTGGTGGCACGCACCTATAGTCCCCAGCTACTTGGGAGGCTGAGGCAGGAGAATTGCATGGACCCGGGAGGCAGAGGTTGCAGTGAGCCAAGATCATGCCACTGCACTCCAGCCTGGAACCTGGTGACGGAGCAAGACTCTCTCAAAAAAATAAAAATAAAAATAAAATAAATAAATCCTGAAAATTGCTGTCTAGGCCAAATTTGCTTTTAAAAACAGATATACAAAGATGCTACATATTTGGTATCCGATAGTAATAACCAGGAGAAACTCTAGTCCACCCAAAAGTAGTCTTTTCCTTTTCCTCTTAATTTACCTATACATGATAGATGATAGATGATACAATACAGAAGGAGGAAAAGCAAAACTAATTCTATTAAACTCACTTTGCAGAACGTGAAAGACTGGTAAAGAAACTAAATTTAAATTATCACTGGCATAAGGAATGTTCTTAGCAGCTTATTTACAAAAGCCGAAAATCAGAAACAACCTAAACATCCACTAACAGATTGTGAATGAATAAGCTCTGGTATATTCATACAATGGGACACTACCCAGCAATAAAAAGGAATGAGCTACTGATACATGTAACATGAATGAATGCTGAAGTAATTATCCTGAGTGAAAGAAGCTGGATCAAAAAAAAAAAAGAGTGCATACTGTATTATTCCATTTTACATACAATTCTGGAAATGCAAACTAATCTATAGTGACAAAACCTAGATCAGTGGAAGACTACAGAAAAGTGGGAAGGAGTATCTTGATTTTAATGATTTCATGGGTGTACACATGTCAAAACATATCAAAGTACACAATTTAAATATATGAGGCTCAGAGGCTTTGGGAGGCCAAGGCAGAAACATGTCAATTCCTTCTCAATAAAGATATTAAACATTTGTCACTGAGATATCATCCACTAACAGTAAGGGGGGGAAACATTCTATTTTACTTTACACAAGTGGTCTGTATAAAACCTAGACTTTGCAGCTGAACCAAGTGAGAATCTGGGAGTGGGCTGTGAACCCAAGGAAACTGCTCTGCCTTCCTATGTCCAGAAGCAGGTATTTATTGCTGGTGATCTATTTCTTCTCATTTTCTTACTATATCAAAAAGTTAATCTATAAAGAGCCATTGGTGTAAGACGCAGAATTTACAACACACAGTATAGCTAAGTCAGTCAGTGCTGTGTACACAGCAGATTCTCAATATTTCTTTGAAAAGTGGTAATTTTTTTAAGTGTCATTGTTGAGGACCCTCAGTCATGCTCTAACCATCACTGTAACCCATGAACTGAAGGTGGCAGGCACTAGGAATATACTCCTGTTTCACCTAATAGAAGATATGCTTTTGAGCTCAAGGAAAATAAAGCAATAATACATTTAAAGATAGATTTGTGGAGGCAGTGCTTCCTGCTTAGAATGCACCTGCAGGTACAGAAACATTCATGGAAAGCCACAGGCTAGAGACCCAAAGAAGTGTCTGACATTGCTACACCAACACCTCTCTCTACAGCCAGGCTCTCCCCAGACACTTCCCAGGTGGTCAGGAAGCTACCAGAATATTACTAAAACCAAAATAATGAATACTCCCTTTTAATTAAAACAAAATTTATAAACATTTTTTGGAAAATATTAGGGGTAGGACAGTGGGGTCAAACCAGAAATTAGAGTATTTCAAATACCAAAAAAACCAGAAGTCAGTGATTAATGCTACAGCAAAACACCATGCACTTGTTAAAAACTGTGTTGTTAAAAACTTCATGGTAAGATTATGCTGAGTTGGTTTGCATTATTTGTTTCCAGAGTGCTGATATTTAATGACAAACTAATCTAAGTATATGACAAGTAAAATTCTGTTTTACTTTCTTTTCGCTTTCAGGAAAGGAGTTGGGAACTCTAAAAATCTGCTAATAATGTCTAAAAGTATTTTACTGCCACTCACAAGGTAAAATTATTAGCTAAGTTCACTTTACTGACAAATTTAAATGACTTTAAATTCTTGACATATACACCGTTCAGTTAAGAACAAATCTATATTACATTACTTCATGTTAAACACGGGAAAGACTGAGTGGGGAAAAATATTTTGTCTTGTTTTTAATAACCCCAACTTCCATTAAAACAGCATCCTTTTGGTTAATATAAAGTTATAAAAGGCTCATAGATAGTAACATGAGCATGGACTCTGCCCGGGCATAACGTTCTTTCTGGTCCTATTATACAGACATCTCCAACACTCACTCCCCGTTTGAAATATTAAAAATAGCCATGCTGTCTTGCCCTAGATCTAAAATAAGGAAAACCTCAAGAGTAAATCTAACACATACTGCACACATCTTCCACATTTGGTAGCTGGTGTGTGATAAGCTTCTCATGTTGTGCCATGCACAAAAGGTTCAGAAATTAGAATGAATGGCAGTCTTAGTGTTTGCTGCACAACAAAATGCAAACTACAAAAGAACCTTGCCACTGATCAAACAGAGGTCCTCCTGTCTCAGTCACTGCTCTGGACACTAAATAATATGCTGGTATCTGTCTTTAAGGGTATTAAACCAGCTTAACAAAGTAAGATGCTTAAAACTGGCAAGTATAGAGTCCAGCAGTCTGGTGTCACAGCAAGGGCGCACAGACCTGACAAACGCACCTATGAGTTACTTAAAAGCCAAGCTAGCCTTGTACCAGAGTAAAGCAATGCTGTGTTAATTCTCATCTTAAATTAAGCAAATTTAATCTAGTTACTGATTATTTGCTTTAGCTGCATAATAGAAGATAAGCATCTGATATAACTGCCATTTAGATCAGGGACTGATCCTGTACCTACCATAGTTTTTTACTCCAGCATAGCCCAGCTCTACAGCCCAACTCACTTCTACTGCCAAACAAAGGCACCATACATATGTTCAAAGACCTGGCCTAGAAATGTTTCAACATACTTAAATACACTTAGGCCTTCAACCAACTGACACACAAACATTTGACAGTCACCTACCATTTCTGCTGAGGTCCAAGTCCAAGGCAGTGGAAAAATTACTAATTTTAAATGTTAGTTTGCTTCCCTTCTGCCCATTCCTTATCACAGGTGCTGGGGCAGAGCCTGGCTCTGATAGGTGGGGAGACAGCATTTCTACCCTAGCTCAGGTGTAGAAACAGGGAGACCAGGGAGGCCCCACATGGAGCCTGGCTCCAGGCCTTCTTCCCACAGAAAGTCAACAAATCTCTGAAATTTAAGGAAGTCAGACAAGAACAAGAAGCCCTGCTCTACAACTTTACGAAAATCTTAACATGTCAGCACACTTCTATCATTATTTTTGAAGGAAGGAATGGGACCAATCTCCCTTTGGACCTTGGAGTGGCACCAAATTTAAAAACAACCAAAACCAACAAAAACACCATTTGCTACATATATATAAAGATGCTGGTCATACTCAGGAGGTTGATGCAGGAAAATCACTTGAATCTGGGAGGCAGAGGTTGTAGTGAGCAGAGATCACGCCGCTGCACCCCAGCCTGGGTGACAGAGCGAGACTCCGTCTTAAAACAAAAGACTGGGCGCAGTGGCTCTCACCTGTAATCCCAACACTTTGGGAGGCCGAGGCGGGCGGATCGCCTGAGGTTGGGAGTTCGAGACCTAAAATACAAAAAATTAGCCGGGCGTGGTGGCGCTTGCCTGTAATCCCAACTACTCAGAAGGCTGAGGCAGGAGAATCACTTGAAGCTGGGAGGCAGAGGTTGCAGTGAGCAGAGATCGCGCCATTGAACTCCAGCCTGGGCAACAAGAGCAAAACTCTGTCTCAAAAAAAAAAAGTGCTGATCAGAGCTACTACTGGCCTGAGAAAACCAAAACAAATAATTCCTGCCAAAAACAAGGATACTTGATGTTTTAATTTAGCCCTCTGCAGGTTTATTGAAGATGAAATGAAATGTACTTTAGGTTGCAGAAATACAGTTGCCTCTTGAACAACACGGGTTTTAACTGCCTGGTTCACTTATATGACAATTTTATCTCTGCCACCCGTAAGACAGCAAGACCAACACCTTCTCTTCCTCCTCCTCTTCCACTTACTCAACATAAAGACCTTTATGATGATCTACTTTCACTTACTGAATAGGATATTTTTAATATGTATATATATTTCCTCTCTTTTATGATGTTCTCAATATTTTCTCTAGCTTACTTTATTGTAAAAATACAGTATATAATACATATGACATATAAAATATGTTGATTTGTTTATATTACTAGTAAGGCTTCCGGTCAACAGTAGGCTATTAGTAGTTCTTATAGAATTTTGATTTGCAGGGTTGCGGGGAGCTGCTCAAGGGTCAACTATACTGAAAGTGGTTGATGAATCCCAGTCCCACATTTGCCAAATCCCTAAGGACAGGATCCTGGGCTGGAAAGCAGAAAACTAAGGGCTTGTTTCCCTTGGCCACACTCTGGCACAATGTGTAACTTCAGAGACTGGCTGAGCCACCCAGTCCCTGGAGCCCAGCGACTGCAGGCGCTGCCTGCAAAAACCCCAACATTACTCCATCCAACTGCAGGGCTGGGTCTCCAGGGCACCTGGAGAAAGGTTTCAACCATGACTGCAGCTGGATAAGGACTTGCACCTGGCACAGAAAATGCCTGTCTGTCCCCAACTGTAAATATTATACTGGTATTCCTCAGAATTAGGCCAGAAAACAAGGCAAAGGGCTCCAGACCAGAGGCCAGCAAGTCCCAGCTATGGCTATGGCTATGGCTGGTGCTGCAGCCCCATGCTGACGTCTGCAGCTGCCTCCCCTCCACTTGGACATGGTCTGCACTGGGCTGGGAACTGCTGCCAAAATTCTGTCAGGCCTGCAGGCTGGAGACGCTGAGGTGCGGCCACTGCATATATCCTGTCCTTTTAAGCAGAACTTTCCAAATGCACAGGCCCGGCAAAAGGAAGGCAGGGTATGGGGAGCTGACTCAGGTAGGGCTCATTTTGTGGACCTGAACGCAGGGACAGAAGTCATGCCCCCTGAAGCAGGCCACCCAGTTATATACAAAAGGAAGACGCCAGTGCAAATGAGTGGGTTGGTGGCAGAGGCCTACACTGTGAACCGGCTGCCTTCAGAAGGGATGGAAAGGGCTATGTTCCACGGCAATGAGCATGTGCATCTTTTTAAGCCTGGCATTCCAGGCGTTCTTAATGAGAACTGTTAGTTTACCACTACCATCATCCACCATAATTATCAAACCATTGAGCCTGGACAGACAGCATGGCCATGAAGCATCAACATGTACTTTACATTGAACCAGCTGTATGACAAAAGGACGGCCGACCTTCTACTAGCAACTATCATTCCTCTCCCACACTACCAAAGTTCCATAGCCTGGGCTAACCCTTTGGTAACCTATAAATATTAACCTTAATTCTCCACCCCCAGCTTCTTGACGGAGGCCAGTACAGACTTGTGACTTGACAGACACACTTTTAGTGGGGTCTGTGGACACTCTCTTCCTTCTTCCTTTCTAACCAGAGCTCTACGTGGAATTTTTTTTTTAATAGAAACGGGTTCTCGCTTTGTTGTCCAGGCTAGTCTCTAACTCCTGGGCTCAAGCAATCCTCCCAGCTCAGCCTCCCTAAGTGGTCGGATTATAGTCATAAGCCACCGTGCCTGGCCTGAACATATATATTTTAGATGAAATATTTGGTCTTCTAGGGCTTTTAAGGGCTGAATTGTAGCCCCCATCCCCAAATGCATATTTTGAAACCCTAACCCCCAGTCTCAGAATGTGACTATATTTGGAGACAGGGCCTCAAAAGGGGGTGATTAAGTTAAAATGAGGCTATTAGTGTGGGCCCTAATCCAATTTAGTCACATAGAGGCACACAGGAATGCCTGTGCAGAGGAAAGGCCAAGTGAGAACACAGTGAGAAGAAGTCCATCTGCAAACCATGAGAGGCCTCAGGAGAAACCACACCAGCCAGCACCTTGGACTTCCAGCCTCCAAAACTGTGAGAAAACAAATTTCTTTGGGCTAAACTACCCAGGCTATGGTACTTTTTTGCAGCATCCTGAGCTGATTAATATGGGGCCTTCTGGGCTACTAAGGAGCCTCTGGACAACTGAGAGGTACTAAACTAAGCCAGGGTCCAGAACTACACTGTCCAATATGGTGGACACTAGCCACATGTGTCTTTAAATTTTTTAATTCTTTAAAATTAAGTAAAAGTTTAAAATTCAGCTCCTCACATGCAGTAGATTAGGGCATTTGCATCCTATGGGACAATGCTGGTCCAGAAAAGAGAAGGCTCTAAATATGAGAGAACATCCAGGAGAAACTTTTCCAACCCAGCTCTCCCAAGGAGGAAGGGAGGCAATGACAAGAGCAAACAGAGTGAGCATACATACACCTGTTACACAATGCCAAGAAAAATATTTAAATAGGGCTCTTAAGCTTTTATTGGACATTATCTTCATGTTAAGGTAATTCATCAAGCAGTCTTCTGACTAATTCTGACCTGAAAAGCAAGACTTTTAAAAAAATTAATGCAGGACAAAATTATGTACTCAAGCAAATAGTATTATGGAGTACTTATAACTCAGTAAGACACTTTGATAGGTACCACACAGGGGCAGAGAAGAAATTCCAAAGCATGTTTTTGCCTCAACGAGTAAAATGCCTAAAACTATAAACATTAGAAAACGAGTAGGTAGGGCTATGAAATGACAAGTGTCTCAGAAGTTTGGAAGGTGTCATCCCAAAGGCTCAAACAGGTGGCTTTTCCTGCCTGCACTTGGAAACAGACCTTCAATACCTTTCCTGAAATAAGAGGAAAGTCTTTCCCTCGGGAGCCCCTACAACCTCTCTCAACTAGTTCACTTCTCTCCTGCTGCCAACATCAGCAATGAGCCCTAAAACTCTCAATTCCTTAGAGCTCCTCAGCACAAGCCCTTCACACCTGACACCCTCCCATAACGGCCAATTTTACTCCCCAATAGCCTCATGCCTGTGCCAAGCACCAACCGAAATACTACACTGAGTTCTACTCTTCATGTTTCTGGTCCCCTCTTCTGAACAGGGTGGGACCCTACAGCAGCAAAGCCTTGCTTTCTAATGTGCAGCTTTTAATTTGCTGAAAACTTAAAAGAGTACAGATAACTAAAAACAACCCTATTTGCCTAAAAAGTATTTCATCCTTCAGGATCTATACAACCTTCACCTCCTCTTCTACAAGTTTCCCTGCCTTCCCCTCCTCCAAATCTGTATCTGTAACTGTTTCCACAGTGCATCAAAAAGACATCTCTATTACTGCCCTGGTGAGTTTCACATCAGACCTGTTCTTACATATGTCTAAACAACAGTTCCTTGAAAGCAGGCCCAGCTCCTTTCCCATCACATAGTGCAGCAAGCATTCTTTCAAGTGGCCTGGGTTTAATTTGCAATATAAAACATAAGCTAATGGATTAAGGCTCAGACACTGTGCTAGGTACAAAATTTCCCTGTTATCTGAGGGGAACTCTTCTCTGAGTAGTCTGTTAGCTTCTCAATACACAGACACTGTGTGATATTTATTTTGACTGCCTGGAAGCCAACTAACTTCTGGTTCTCAGCTGCACTGTGAAAATATGAAGTTGCCAGAGAGCTGAGATACAGACAGCAATAGTATTAAATACAGTCACATTAAAACCAAGTGAAGAGCAGAGACTTGTGACCTATTAGGAACCTATACTTAATAACTTTCATTATCACACTAAGCAGTCTTCCATCTCCCGTTGTATTCAGTTGAACCAGTTAATGATTACCTGGCTTTGATTGAGTTCCCTTTTCATAAAGAGCAACTGTGAAGTACCATAAATGATGTTTAAGAAAACCAGACACACCAGTTGGGTCTTGAAACTGGAGTATTCCTCCCAGGATAACAAACAGGAAGCCTCAGGAATGCTTGCCTGCAGTCAACCTTACCCAGTAAGATCTGGTTACCGACCTGCAGTATCACACTCAGGTGTGTTTCTCCAGGCTTTGGTTTTCTCTGACCTGCCTGATATGCAAAGAGCCTCAGCTATTTAAAGCACTACATTAAAAAATCATGTTTTTACTCTGACCCAAACCCTAGTAGGCTCGAAGAACAACAAAGCAGGACTTACTGCCATTGTCGTCGGAATCCTCACTGCTGCTGGGAAGGCGACCTCGTTTCATGATCTCCCCGGGAAACAGCAGGCAGCCTGCAAAGCAATGAGACAGCACTTAACCTAAGATGATAATACAGAATCATCAAGTTGTGCTTCAGATGGCAGCCCAGGATTTACAGCAAACAAAAGCAAACAAAAGGCTTTAAGCAGCATTTGAATTGTAAACAGTAAAAAGACCAAAGATACACAATTAGGTGCAATCATTAACAGACCAGGTTTAAAAAGGAGGGGCAGGGGGTAGAGAAGTCATGTATCAGTTGGTCTCCCAAAGGTGCCAGTTCTCTTTCTATATTCCTGTGTCATCATTACTATAACTACTCCAGGGGTCTTTAGCTGACTGGCAGCAAGCACTGCAGAAAAAGATCCACAGCAATGGACACTGTACTGTGCTTCCTCACTACAGATTCACATTTTATGCATAAATGTGGGGGGTGGGGTGGGGTTGTGCCTGGATGTGTGGATATTTACACTGCACTGGGCATAATTATGCCTCTCAGGCAAATTTTGCTAAAATAACCCTAAAAGCCAAAAGAAACAAAACAAATGGGGTAATGGGAATGCAAATGTCTCCTCCAGCCACCTCCAACCCCTCAGCAATTTACAACTCGAATAGGAAGGGACCATAGACATTATACAATTCTGATCCAGATCCCTCCCCTTCACATTAAGAAACTAAAGCCAAGAAAGGTTAAGCAGCAACTTCCCCAAGGTCATGTTGTGGGAATGGAGATTTTAATTCCAAATCCAATACTATTTCCACTCTACTTCACCTCAACTCCCTTCAGGACAAATACAACCAAATCTAGCCAAAATAAGAAGTCACTTTGTACAAAGACCCAGTGCACCTGGCCAACTCCTCCCAGGTAGCTGGTGATAACAGAACTCTGGCACCACCCTCAAGCAAGAGAAAGGTCTTCTTAGGTAAGAAGGCAGTGGACTTAAGACGGAATGGCCAGTCAATGAACTTACACGGATGATCTCACCGTTACATTCACACAGGACAGCTCTCTAAACAAATACAAAAACCTTTTCCAAATTAAAATTACTGATTAACCTGACATCTTTAGGGCACTGGTCTCACTGTCAGTTCAACGATTCCTGAAGAAGAAAGGGAGCTTTTTCAACTCAGAAAAAGGTAGTCCATCACCTACCTACCCATCTACCCTCTCAGAAAAGTACATCCCAACCTCCTCATTGGGAATCACAACATGAATGATGTGTTAACAATTAAAGTGTGGCTGGGCACGGTGGCTCACGCCTGTTAATTTCAGCACTTTGGGAGGCCAAGGTGGGAGGATCACTTGAGGTCAGGAGTTCGAGACCAGCCTGATCCACATGGTGAAACCCAGTCTCTACCAAAAACACAAAAATTAGCCAGGCATGGTGGCATGCACCTATAATCCCAGCTAGTTGGGAGGCTGAGACAGAGGATCACTTTAACTTGGGAGGCAGAGGTTGCAGTGAGCCAAGATCATGCCACTGCACTCTAGTCCAGGTGACAGAGACTGTGTCTCAAAACACACACACACACATACACACAATAAAACTATGGCACATAGGAATGGTGTGGAGAAAAATGTGGAGAACCACTGTGCTAGAACAAGAAAGTAATTTTTTTAAAAACCCAAAGCTCCACTCTAAACTGGCCTATAAAAGGGCAGTCAAAAAAGCCTAAACTCCCTTTTCCTTTGTCTAGCCACTTCGCAATTTATCACCCTTTGTTAAAATTGTATATAAGCCTTCAGGTCTAACTCTTTTTGCGTTTTTCACTTCTTTTTGGTAAAGTCTCTCTCCCCTTACCCCGACACCTCACACATAAAAATATCAGCATCAGAAAATTTCCAGTAAATCAGTTTGCATTTTCTCCTGTAGTGTCTTTTGTCATTTTAATTCAGACTCACATAAACTGAACCTTGAAAAGTAGATGAAGTTTTTTCTATACTACACTTATAAAATCAATCTACACGATTCATCCAAATATTCAGGTCCCTAATCTATAACTGCAATCTTTTACATATGTGTGTGTGTGTGTGTATATATATATACGTATATATATATATGTATATATACATATATACATATATACATATGTATATATATACATATATATATATACATATATATATATATATACATATATATTTTTTGTCTTTTCAGACGAAGTCTCACTCTGTTGTCCAGGCTGGAGTGCAGTGGTGCAATCTCAGCTCACTGCAACCTCCGTCTCCCAGGTTCGAGCGATTCTCCTGCCTCAGCCTCCTGAGTACCTGGGATTACAGGCATGCACCACCACACCTAGCTAATTTTTGTATTTTTAGTACAGATGGGGTTTCACCATGTTGGTCAGGCTGGTCTTGAACTCCTGACCTCGTGATCACCCCACCTTGGCCTCCCAAAGTGCTGGGATTACAGGCGTGAGTCACCATACCCAGCCATATTTTATATTTTCTTCCGGAGACACTCACCTAGCTAAAGTCCATGGCAAATTAATCCTTTAAAAGCCATTAAAACAATGTACCAAGAGAAAGACTGGACATGAGTCCTGATCAATATGGGTCACGAGCTATGTTATGGACATACTTTGGAAGCTGGGGTTTCATGCTGTAAGCATAGTCAAGTCCTAAAAGCCACTCCCATTCCTTTTCCAAGAGCCTCACTCACCCATAACCAGGCAATCTACAACTTGGCCTGGGGCAAGCCCACTCCAGCCCTCAGGTTCCATGACCAAGAAATACCTGTGGCCCACTCCCTATTGGACTGTCTTCTCTGCCCTGTGTGTGCCAAAAACACCAACTGCAGACAGCTAAGCTCTCCAGCCTTCTAGAGAAGTTTCCTCTGGCTCCCCTCAGGATCCAGCAAGACGAAAAAGGGAAAAGGGAAAGGCAGAAGACCACTCATTCCTAACAGCTTCAGCTCCCTAAAGCCTACATTACAAAACAGCATTTAAAAAAAAAATTGGTACTAGGCTGGTCGTGGCGTCTCACACCTGTAATCCCAGCACTTTGGGAGGCCAGGGCAGGAGGACTGCTAGAACCGAAGAATTGAGACCAGACTAAGCAACATAAGAAGACCCCTATCTCTACAAAAAAATTTTTAAATTAGCTGGGTGTGGCCGAGCGTAATGGCTCAAGCCTGTAATCCCAAAACTTTGGGAGGCCAAGACAGGTGATCACCTGATGTCAGGAGTTCAAGACCAGCCTGGGCAACACGGTGAGACCCCATCTCTATTTAAAAAAAAAAAAAGAAAAAAAATTAGCTGGGTGTGGTGGCACATAATTGTAGTCCCAGCTACTCAGGAGGCTGAGCCAGGAGGATCACCTAAGCCTGGGAGGTCGAGGCTGCAGTGAGCCGTGGTCATGCTCCAGCCTGGGTGTGAGAGCAAGACTGTCTCAAAAAAATAAAAAATAAAAATAAAAATGTACTATATGAAGAGGAATTCCTTTAAAGTAACAGTGTGATGCAACACAGTAAGAATAATGAAATGTGCGACCTTGTAAGAGGGTGTGAGAACTATGAGAAATGAGGGGTTGAGAAAGCTCATAAAACACTTCCTAGCTAGAAATAAGAAAACATCTTCATTGATTCAGACAACTTAAATTTACCTAAATAGAACAGCTTAAAGAAGTTAAGAATCTTTTTGAATCAAAATGCTTACTTCCCAGCTTTCAAACACAACTCCCCGAGAAAGCACTTCAACAGTCACTAAATAAAAAACACGAGCATTGGCCAAAATAGAATGATGCACCTAAACCACATAAATACTCTCTTAAGCAAAATTATTCAAGTAAAAGAAGAGTAAAAATAGTATTTTCCTTCTAATGAAATCCATTTTCATCCACCATGAAGATCTTGAGTAATGAGGGTTGAGAATGCCATATTTGCTTCTCCAGGGAACTTGGCACAGTAATGGGGGTTAGCGCTCGGCAGAATTTCCTCCTCTGTGGCTCTAATGTACTTACATCTTGACATCAAGCTGACTTATCTCACCCAGGATTACTTACTGTATCAGAAGATCAAAATACAAGTTACTATCTTTAAGCTACACAATACAGTGGTTGTATGCTGCAAACATCTGCCCCACTAAAAGCCAGCATCTGCATCATCACCTTTCCTGACTCTTAGGGCAATGGCTAATTACTATCTAGACGGTAGTAGGATAAGTAATAATCAATTAAAATGGCTACTCACAACACCCCAGAGAAAGCAGCAAGAAGATATAATGGCACATAATGCAGTCAACAAACATCTGAATATCCCACATACTAGGAGGTGCTGGAAGAAAATTACTATCCCTGACCTCATGGAGCTTCTGGGCTAGTTGAGGAGACAGACAAGCAACAGAAATTCAGTACTGTTTCTGCCTGGCAGTGGTAAATGCAGAGTTCTACAACACAGGAGGTGGGTAAGAGTCAGAGGAGGCTGATAAGACTGAGCTGAGTCCTGAAGAACAAAGGGGAGTAGCCAGAAAAAGGATCAGGCTGGTCTTGAACTCCTGAAAAAGTAGCACATTTGGGGCAGAGCACCACACTTACCAACATATGTATAACACAGTGTATTACTCTGGGTAGCATCTTCACACTCAAAATCTTACTTTCTGCCCATTTTTCTCTTAGTATACATCCATTCTTACCTTATAGCCAACTGACAAGGTTTACTGATTCATAATGTTATGACTCTTTGAAGTTCCTGTATGCCCCGTCGGTTTGTCCTTCAACCACTTGTACCTAGAAGGCTTTAAACACCTCTTCTCCACACTATGATTTCTTACCACTTCCAATTATTACTACAACAAATTAATTACACCGCATGAGGCAACCTCATCAAACTACCATATGCAGATCTTTCCCTCCATTCCACACTACAAATAGGTCTAAATCCAAACCGTCCAGCCAAAATGAAGTTTCCTGACTTCTCGCAGCTTTACTCAGGCATCTGTTCTAGCAAGCCGCAAAGCCTAGAGCTTGCATTGGTTGGGCCAGGCCCCTTCCCTGAACACTAGGCTTTCTTTCAGTTCTCATTCTCTGCTAATGCTGCTCCTGTTGCTCCTTCCTCCCTACCTATCCTAATCCCACCTCTTTTCTGGGGCTCAGTTCAAAGACAATGAACATCATCCAACACTCCAACTCCAAACACATACTCTGTACCGCTCAGTTCAACTTTCTTCCTCTTTTAGAACTTTTTCACCTTGCTTTCCAATGTGCTGTTTGTTACCTTAATAGTACCATTGAAAAACATTACTCACAATACTTGTTAGAGATGGTAAAGCAGATTTTACTCAAGAGGAACCATGGTGGTAGGTACAGGGAACACTGCAATGGGGTGTTGCAGTGGGGGACGGAGATTGAACCCAACTCAAGATTCCAACAGAGGTGGAGATTTAAAACCAAGGAGCAGGGTGGGGCCAGTGGATAGAAGATTACTAAACAGAAATATGAAGGATAAGGGGTTTATGGTGAAATCAATTTGATAGTATTATTGTGGAAGACAGGATAAGATAGGAGAGATTGGTCAGATACCCAGGTGAAGAATTTTCCCTAAACTGATTTTAGCAGGATTTTTTGCTTCAACTGGATTAAGCAAAAACAGAGGGAAGCCCAAGGTAGTATCTATTCACCCGAAGGAACAGAGGAGCATGACCAAAGTTTTGGTCAAAGAAGTTTTTGTCAGTATTCAGTCAACTACTGCCTTGTATCATGACTTAAATGCTTCATGTATGTGTCTCTAAAGATTACAGTAATTTCTGAAGAACACAGATTCTCTCAAGTCAAATATGAAATAAACACATAACAGAGGGCCAGGCACAGTGGCTCACACCTGTAATCCCAGAACTTTGGGAGGCCAAGGCAGGCGTATTATCTGAGGTCAGGAGTTCAAGACCAGCCTAGCCAACATGTCGAAACCCTGTCTCTATTTAAAAAAAAAACTTTCAATTAGCCGAGTGTTGTGGCACACATCTGTAGTCCCAGCTACTCAGAAGGCTGAGGCAAGAGAATCACTTGAACCCAGGAGGCAGAGGTTGCAGTGAGCAGAGACCGCACCACTGCACTCCAGTCTGGATGTGACAGTCTGTCTCAAAAAAAAAAAAAAAAAAAAAAAAGAGAAGGGGGACCGTGATGGTAGATATAGGGAACACATGAAGTCTTGCAGTGCGGGACACAGATTGAACCCAACTCAGACTGGTCAAAAACAAGGCTTCTCAGGATGGCTACAATAGATGCCCTCTGAATCAAAGTCTCAACCAAACATTCTGTATAAATTTCCTCAAAACTGATACAAAGTTATTCAACTTATAGGAGCCTGGAGTGTCCATTTACCATGAGAAACATAACAGCCACAGAGACAAAAGTGCTAGTTAGTGGGCACTCTGGGAGTTTGCCAAAAGACTACCTAGGAAGTTAGATTAAAAACAGAACACTGCCTGGAAAGGCCACTGGCCAAAGACCCTGGCTGGACCAGTTACTTAACAATCCTCTGGTGTCTCTATTCCACTCACTGCAGGGAGAGATGCACCAAGACAACTGAGCATCTGTGGCAGCTGCCAGAGAACCATCTCCTCAAGAAAGGCAAACACATGCTTTACCCACTGGCCCAAACCCCTATTCAGATTACATGCAGATCACTCCCTCCTTGGATCCCTTCTGTCACGTGGGTTAAAATGCAGTACATTAGCTAACATATTAATTTGAGGAAAATTTTATCAAGGTAGATAGATGTCAGAGATATGGTGAACGAGACATGGAATGTCTGCGCTGCAGGAGCACACGGTCTACTTGGAAGAAACAGCAAATAACTAGACAAGTGACTTCAGTGTGGTAAGTGCAATAAAAGTCATCAGATTACTGCTCACATGCACGTGATATAGCAAGGAACCCGAAAACCTTGAAATTTACATTCTTCTGACTGAAACTGGGAAAAATCTGTATGCAATAGATTAAGAGCAGCCACGATCTGAAGGAACTCATCCCTAAGGTGGCCTAGGAATGTGAGTGAACAAGTTCAGTGACCTGGGTGTGGTCATGATGATTCTACGAATGAGAACCTGTGGACAAGGAGAGAAGGACTTTTACAAAAGAATAAGAGGGCCCCCACACAATGGCTCACGCCTATAATCCAAACACTTAGGCAGGTAGATAACTTGAGGCCAGGACTTTGAGACCAGCCTAGCCAACATGGTGAAACCCTGTCCCTACTAAAAATACAAAAAAATTAGCCAGGTTTGGTGGTGCATGCCTGTTGTCCCAGCTACTCGAGAGGGTGAGGCAGGAGAATTGCTTGAACCTGGGAGGCAAAGGTTGCAGTGAGCCGAGATCATGCCACTGCACTCCAGCCTGGGCAAAATAGCAAGACTCTGTCCACAAGACTCTGTCTCAGAAAAAAAAAAAAAAAAAAAAAAAAGATGATTAAGAATTTGAGGATGTTTATTCAATGCTATTCCTGGGAAACAGAGACCGATTTGAGAAAAACAAACTGTCCAGTTACTAGAATTACTCTCTGTGGTAGAACAGGGGCCATTTATCAGGCTATAAACTCTATCGCTATAATAAGGATTACACCCTAGTGATTTTAAATGTCTTACTGCTTATATGCAGAAAGGCTAGTTTCTCTCTCAAAATATCAATTTCATCTACTGTTTCCATTGTCATTTATTTCACTCAAGAAGTTCTAGAAGGTACTCAATTAAAGACCTCTACATACTTTTATATATCACCCACTGCAATACCATGTATTAAAATAGCCTATTGGACGAATGCCTTAGTTCCTGTACTGTTACCTTATGTTCAATCCACTTTATTGAATTTGAGATGCTTTTACTTTAATATCTAATTGACCTTTAACTGGAATAACTTCTACTGTATTCATTTTTAAATTTATTGATGTCCTTTCATTCCGTCAAACAGCTAAAACTAAAGGTACTAAAGAATGTATTTTCAGAAACCAGGTGGTCTTACATAAAACTAATTAAGTATTTTATGAGCTACTCCTTTCTGTTTAAGTTCATATAGTTCAAATTATTTTCTAAACACTATGTACCTGATAATTTGATTCCTAAATTACTGATCACAGAATACTCCCCCAAAAAGACACATTACATTCTTAATAGGTCACTTTTGTCTTCTATGGAATATACAGTTCTAAGTATCCAAATACAATGATCTATATTTCACAATAAAATCTATCCACCTGCTCCTAGATGTATGTGAAGGAAACCCAGCTGGTTTCTTACATCAGTTTTTAAAGTAAACGTTAATCGCCTAGACATGAAGTTTTCAAATTGGCAACATTATCTAATTCATATGCTCACAGAATCTAAAAATACTACTATGACCATAACTCAAACCCGTATTCTCAATTTAACTAAAGGGTTATATCTAGTCAAAAAAAGTCATAGATTTAACTGACAAACAGCTTACATCTTAAGTGTTAATGTTTTAATCTTGCCTAAATATCTCAAGCAAAAAAATGTGTTCTTTATAATGTGATTCATCAAACCTTATTTAAGGAAAATGCTGGCCCAAGCTAATACAGAACCTCTGGAAAAAGGTAAAACTTAAAAATATTCAGCTGACAAGTTTATATTAGCAATAAATAGCCGCCTCCTCCAAAAGAAAAAAATGTATGATAACTGACTAGATAATAACTATAGTATTTACTTAGGAGCATTACTCATAAAGCCCATGTACTATAACACACTAGTTCACTGTAAATTCTTTATAAGTTATTTTTGAACTCAGATTTAAAAACCAAGAAAGCATTTTTCAAGACTTTAAGGAATTTATACATTTCAGTGGTTCTGAATGAATCACAGGCAGCTCTCATTTGCCAATTTATAAATAATCCAATCACTGCTTATGAGCTCTAAGGCAATCTATTAAACCCCTTCCAGGTCTCTGTAATTGCTAACTCAATTAAGAGTCAGCAACTGAATAAGAGCAGCTATGACAAAACATTCCAATCATTTGTACTTGGAATGTATTTTTTTAACTTTCCTTGACATGGGAGTAAATTAATTCACAACCAAACAAAAAAGGCAGTCAGTCACCATGGTCTCCAATCTTGAGCTTTTATCCTTATTTTCATCTACTCAGAATTCTTTTCTGTTAGATCTAAATGCTCAAATATGGAAAGATGCCCAAGACATATTAGGAGAGAAAAACAGGCAAACTTCAGGGGAAAAAACCAAAATATAAGGCCATTTACATATAATAGGAGGAGAGAAAACAGGATCAGCAATTGCCTGTATATTCATAGAAAATTTCTTGAAGAACATAAAGGTTCATAGTGGTTATCTCTGAGAAATGTGACCAAAGAGTTCCAAGACAGACTGAGTTGAGAATTTTTACTTCTCTTTATGACCTTTAATATGATTTTAACTTTTTACCATGATCGTATACTACACATATAATAGTAAAGATTTAAAAGTCAACAACTATCTTCCCTGCTCCTCAGTATGTAAAAGACACTGGAGCACAACTTCTTGCCCCAAAAAGCACCAGCCTATAATGACCAGCCATCAATAAACTATGTACATCTCCTTCCTGAGATGCAGTATCAAAGACTTGTCTTGCTTTATGTGGGCTAGGCACAGGCTCACACCTGTAATTTCAGCTCTTTGGGAGGCTGAGGAGGGTGGATCACAAGGTCAGGAGTTCGGTCGCTTGGCCAATATGATGAAACCCCATCTCTACTAAAAGTACAAAAATTAGCTGGACATAGTAGCGGGCACCTATAGTCCCACCTACTCAGGAGGCTGAGGCAGGAGAATCGCTTGAACCCAGGAGGCAGAGGTTGTAGTAAGCCAGTATCAGGCCACTGTACTCCACACTGGGCGACACAGCGTTACTCAATATAAAAAAAAAAAAAAAAAAAAAAAAATCTGATGCAAAGGTGCAGAAGAAAAATAGAGAAAACGTAATAATGCCATAAAGCCTGGCGCGGCTCACATCTGTAATCCCAGCACTTTTGGAGGCCAAGGCGGGTGGATCACCTGAGGTCAGGAGTTGGAGACCAGACTGATCAACATGGAGAAACCCCGTCTCTATTAAAAACACAAAAAATTAGCTAGGCATGGTGGTGCATATATGTAATCCCAGCTACTCAGGAGGCTGAGGCAGGAGAATCACTTGAACCTAGGAGGCGGAGGTTGCAGTGAACCAAGATTGTGCCATTGCACTCCAGCCTGGGCAACAAGAGCGAAAACTCCACCTCAAAAAAATAAAAACAAAAATAATGCCATAAAATGCTATTATCCCCTATTTGCTTGATCAGGTTATCACATACTTTAAAACCTTAAGTTTTTGAAACAGGTAAAAACAGCCAACATGCAGAGGTCCCTTAAAATATATACAACAATAGAAAAAAACCTAGACAGGAAAATTAGGGTTTAAACTATCTTTAAAGAACACATTTCGGCCAGGTGCGGTGGCTCACGCCTGCAATCCCAGCACTTTGGGAGGCCGAGGCGGGCAGATCACCTGAAGTCAGGAGTTCAAGACCAGCCTGACCAACATGGTGAAACCCTGTCTCTTAAAAAAAAAAAAAAAAAAAAACACATTTCAACTCCTTACCCATTTCAACAGTAATAGTATATATTTTGGAAAAAATAAAAACAAAAAGGCGGCCGGGTGCAGTGGCTCACGCCTATAATCCCAGCACTTTGGGAGGCCGAGGCAGGCGGATCACAAGGTCAAGAGATCAAGACCATCCTGGTCAACATGGTGAAACCCCATCTCTACTAAAAATACAAAAATTAGCTGGGCATGGTGGCGCACGCCTGTAGTTCCAGCTACTCGAGAGGCTGAGGCAGGAGAATTGCTTGAACCCGGGAGGCGGAGGTTGCAGTGAGCCAAGATCGTGCCATTGCACTCCAGCCTGGGAAACAAGAGCGAAACTCCGTCTCAAAAAAAATAAACAAATAAATAAATAAAAAGGCTATGTTCAAGAGGTAGCTAGCAAATATGTCATTCCTTACACCTATGGCAGGCTAAATTAAGTCATTCTTTTCCACAAGCCCAGGCATATCATCAGAATCCTTCTTAAGACAGTGCTACCACCCATTTGCCCTTTATGTCCTATTCCTAGTCTCACAGTTTTCTGACAATTTACCAGGGAAAGCTAGAGTCAGATTAATCTCTTCAGAATATACAAAAATGAAATGTTTATTTTCTAAAGCATTTGACTGAAATCAGAAATTTGTGTTCCATTCTGCCTTGGTGGGGGGGTCTCTGAACTAGGTACTAATTTCTATAATACATACATATACACCCAAATCTTCATGTCAAACTCTAAAAGTTCATGAGACACTTTAGAAAAACCAAGTGCTTCTGAATGAACAAAGGTAAGAGTAAGCATGGGAAGGATTCTACAACCCATTATTCCACCCTTGGTGGAATAAGCCAATAAATGCTAAATGTCTACAGGGTAATTTTAAAAGATTTTTAAATGCTCAAACCAGATGTTCTTATACAGGATATACAAAGCAACTTCTGCAGAAACCAGACTCAACCAGCTAATGACAATTACACTGTGCAGATTGAAATGCAGCTGTTTTTCAGGAACTTTGTTCCTTGATTATACCCGGTTGTCAGAAACTATCAGTTACCACTAACAATGTTAAGTCACCAAAAATCTTTAAAGTACCGTTTTAAAAAAAGACTGAGAGAGACTCCCAATGTTATATCTTTGAAGACCTAGATGACACACTTGACAAAAACAGCATTAACACAATCATCCCAGTTACATATGAAAACAAACATTTCATCAGAATTGTACAAGTCTTGTTATTATGATCATGGAAACCTAAAATGGTCTCAAACCTAGCAGCAAGGTCTCTGAGGCTGAAGTCCGAATCTCACAACATACACTGTGTCTACAAGACTCACAATACAGACTGTGTCTATAAGAAATCTTTCCAAAAGAAATCCATAAAATCGTAATTAACTGTAGAGGTAGAGAGATTTAAGAAACAATTTAAAATAATTTAATCCACCTTTCCTACTTTTAAAGAGGAGTACACTGAATTCTGGATGTTTATCAACTTGCACAAAGACATATATGTAGATCCAGTGCAAAGACAGTAGCGGAACCAAAGTCCAGTTCCCCAGGCAGATGGGCAAGCACCCTCCTCCTGTGCCAGCTACCTCTCCCTCCCCAAGATTCCTGGACCATGGGTTTCTCCCTCCTGGATGTCCACTGGGATTTAAAAAGAGGTCACGTGAATGATTAAGTCCATGATATATTATCAGGGAGCAAAAACTGAAAATGTCGTCAATAAACAACATGTTAACTTGGAAAATTGAAACACAGATTCATTGCAAGATGGTTGCAAATGCGATTCATTTTGCCTAGTAGAGCACACAAAAGATAAAACTGGAAGAACTGGTCAGCAGTTCCTTAAACACTACGACAGGAGTAGGAGGGGCAGGCATTAACTTCTGATTGGTGTGACACACACACCCTACTTGACATTATCTCCCTCTGTAGAGGAACCCAATCTTATAATATATATCCTCTTACAAAGGGTTTCTTAGCTTGACCCCCTTTGGAAGGTGTGAGACAACCAAGGCAATTGTTCTTACACATTTTATCCTCAAAAGGGATCTAGGATCAGAGTCCCAGCTACTCCAGAAGCTAAGGTGGGAGAACTGCTTGAGACCAGGAGGTTGTTGAGCCATGATCGTGCCACTGCACTCCAGCCTGAGCAACAGAAAGACCCTGTTCCCACACACACACACACACACAAAAAACCCATTGCACTCCAGCCTAGGAAGTGGGGGGTGGGCAGTGACCCCACAGCCCTCAGCGTAGCCAACTACCTCCAAACTAATTTCTAATTTCAACTTGTATTTTCAGGTTCCTAGGAGGGAGCTCAGCCACCAGCAGAAACAATCAAGTGACTGCTGGATCTTACCATAAATCTGGGGAGGCCAAGGAGTGATGGCCAAAGTGGGCAGAACCTTTGAGCTCAGGAGTTCAAGATCAGACAGGGAAACACAGCAAAACCCCATCCCTACAAAAAATACGAAAAGTGAACCAGGCCTGGTGGGGGGTGCCTGCAGTCCCGGCTACTGAGGCTAGGGTGGGAGGAGCCCGTGAACCAGGAGTTTGCACCACTACACTCCATCTGGACAACAGGGTGAGACCCTGTCTCAAATCAATCAACCAATTAGGGGTCAACAGCCTGTTTCGGTATGGCTTTTGAGCTAAGAGTGATTTTCACATATTTAAATAGTTGAAGGTAGAGGGCCAAGGCACATTTCATGACTTATTAATCTTATAAAAATTTTACATTTCTATATCCATAAATATTTATTGGAACACGGTCACACTCATTCATTCTGTCCATGGTTGCTCTGCCACAACTGTACACTTGAGCAGTTGTGACAGACCATATGATCCACAAAACCTAAAATATTGACTATCTGGCTCTTTACAGAAAAAGTCATCTGATCTCTCCTATACCTCAACAGACTAGTAGTATGTTTATAAACTACCACTATGTGTGTTTAGTTCAATGTGAATCAATTACCAGGTCCTGGGCAGGTACTCAAAACCTTACAAAATTAAGGATCAGACACAATCACTCCTTAAGAAGCCCCTAACTATGTCCAGGCACGGTGGCTCACACTTGTAATCCCAGCACTTTGGGAGGCCAAGGCAGGTGGATCACCTGAGGTCAAGAGTTTGAGACCAGCCTGGCGAAGATGGCAAAACCCCATCGCTACTAAAAATACAAAAATTAGCCAGTTGTGGTGGCAAGCGCCTGTAATCCCAGCTACTTGGGAGGCTGAGACATGAGAATTGCTTGAATCCAGGAGACGGACAGTGAGGGGAGATTGTGTTACTGCACTCCATCCTGGGTGACAGAGAGAGACCGTCTAAAAAAAAAAATTAATAAGTAAGTCCCTAACTAGAACAGGCAATAATCAAAAGGAAGAAAAGGTCAGGGAGGGCGCTGAGGGGACTCTCATCAACTTAAAAAAGGCCACAGTGAAACCAGTGACTTTTTCTCCAGCACTCCAGCCAGGGTGACAGAGTAAGACTCTGTCTCAAAAAAAAAAAAAAAAAAAATTAAATTGTATTTAGTGTACTTTGTGCTAAATTAAAGCAAGCTATGAAGTTCAACTTCAAGCACCTTGCTAATAACATTGTTATTTCTTATTCCTTACCCTGGTGTAAGAAGTGAAAAAAAAAAATGATCATTTTATTTCTCAGTGTGGACCCGCACCACTGAAATCTTCACTTAAAATAACTGCTTATAAACTCTCATGGAAGATGCCATGAATTCTCAAATTAACAAAATCTGCACAGGAGACACTAAATGTTCAATAGTTTAAAATATTACCGCCACCAGCCATGGTGGTGCACACCTGTAATCTCAGCTACTCCAGAGGCCAAGGCGGGAGGACTGCTGGAACTCCTAAGTTCAAGACTAGCCTGGATAACCTGAGCAACATACTGAAACCTCATCTTTCTAACAAAAAACATAGACAGGCAGATAGATGCCAATTGTGAGTGCTTTTGAAGTAACAGAAAACTAGCCAGGCACAGTGGCTCACACCTGTAATCCCAGAACTCTGCAAGCTGATGGATCACAAGGTCAGGACATCGACACCATCCTGGCTAACACGGTGAAACCCCATCTCTACTAAAAATTAGCAGGGCATGGTGACACATACCTGTAGTCCCAGCTACTCAGGAGGCTGAGGCAGGAGAATCATTTGAACCCGTGAGGCAGAGGTTGCAGTGCGCTGAGGTCACACCACTGCACTCCAGCCAGGGAGACAGAGGGAGACTTTGTCTCAAAAAAAAAAAAAGAAAAGGCCAGGCACGGTGGCTCATGCCTGAAATCCCAGCACTTTGGGAAGCCAAGGTGGGCAGATCACGAGGTAAAGAGATAGAGACCATCCTGGCCAACATGGTAAAACCCTGTCTCTATTAAAAAATACAAAAATTAGCTGGGTGTGGTGGCGCACACCTGTAGTCCCAGCTACTCGGGAGGCTGACGCAGAAGAATTGCTTGAACCTGAGAGGCGGAGGTTCCAGTGAGCCGAGATCACACCACTGCACTCCAGCCGGGCACCTGGTGACAGAGCGAGACTGTCTCAAAAAAAAAAACAAAGAAAAAAATACAAAAATTAGCCAGCCGTGGTAGCACTTGCCTGTGATCCCAGCTACTCCGCAGGCTGACTCATGAGAATCACTTGAACCTAGGAGGCGGAGACTGCAGTAAGCTGAGATTGCACCACTGCACTCCACTCTGGGTGACAGAGCAAGAACTTATCTCAAAAAAAAAAAAAAAGAGAGAGAGAGAAAACTGTAGTTTACATCCCTCAACAAATAAGCCCAAAAGAATCTAAGGTTTCAAAAATTAACTTTCTTCAACTGCTCTCAATCACATTATGTCTTGCCTCTATCTGAAGAACCAAAGGCAAAAAGTAAATAATGAATTTGTTTTAGACTAACCAAAACTTGGTCACTGAGTGTTTGTTGCGTGTACACCATATACTACAGGTCTAAGAGATTAAAAGTAAACTACATGGCCCCTTTCCTGGTGACAAAGACTTTCCATTCCAAGTCCGGTAATCTTTATGGTTGTGCTTTGAAGTAAAGAAAAGATCCTTAATAATCATTAGGTCCTGGGCTAGAAAATACCCCATCATAGCCAGAGTTAATCATAGCCAGAGTTTAGCATCAATTTCTTCCATTCTATTCCATGACACTCAACTTTAAACTTACAAATTGTCACTTCTATGTGTAATTAAAAAGGCCCTCCAGGGCTGGAAGCAGTGGCTCATGCTTGTAATCCCAGCACTTTGGGAGACAAGGTGGGTGGATCACAAGGTCGGGAGTTCGAGACCAGCCTGACAAACATGGTGAAACCCCCATCTGTACTAAAAATACAAAACTTAGCCAGGCATGGTGGCACGTGCCTGTAATCCCAGCTACTCAGGAGGCTGAGGCAAGAGAACTGCTTGAACCCGGGAGGCAGAGGTTGCAGTGAGCTGAGATCACGCCACTGCACTCCAGCCTGGAAAACAGAGTGAGACTCTGTCTCCAAAAAAAAAAAAAAGACCCTCCAAGGTACTTTTCTTGCATATATTAGGAGGGCAGAGTAACTTGCTTCATCAGGGCTATGAATTACAAAAGAAAAAAATCAAAATAATGCATACACCCTCATGATCGCAAACCAAAGTTTTCACATAAAAAATATGCTAGGCAAAGGACTAGACTCAATTAAATCTCAACTTTCTGAGATTGCATTCCACAAAGATGAAAAGAATAAACATAGTAATTGTTCAGATTTTAAATACATAATCATATAAAGTGCTGCAAGGACTTTAAAATGGAAAAAATAGATTTAACACTAGGACTTCTTAGGATACAACTTACCTGTCGCAGGAATTAAAATACTTTCCTAATTAAGATTGCTGATAACTTCTAAGAAACTAGAAACTCCAAGCAAACCCACCCTTCATTTAAAGAAAAAAAATGTACTGTTGAATATGGTGCCAATTCTCTAAGTTAAAGGCTTGTACAAGGGAGGAAAAAAGTTTAAACGTGATGTAACTTTCACTGTTTTAAAAGTCAAGTTAAATTTGTTAACGCCAACCCAGATAAAAAGCAAAGTGTGTTCCCTAAAATGTCACATTTCCCTCCACAAGATACCTGTTTTATAAACCTCACGGGACAACCAGTTGTATAATGCAAATTCTGACAGACCATTAGCTGTAATGCTTTAACAGGTGCCCCATAATAAAAAACAACAGGGAAGAGCTTCACAAACAAGAAGGTAAAGACAAAAGCAGAACTGTGACAGGTTCCTATGCCTCCTCTTCATTCTGACCAAACCCTAAAGAGACAGGATGTAATCCGTGTTTCATATCTTGATGTTTACAGTTCCAACCACCTCAGTACCGAAACACAAACATCTGATAAATCTTTTTCCAACAAGTCTGTGGAAAAGTAACATGAGGCAAGCAAATTTCCTTAAAGCATTTCTCTAACAGATGATCTCCAAATCTGAAATTTCCAAATTATAATAAATACTATTCTAAATACTATTTTGATTTCCTGCTTTTTAAAAATCCAGGTAACTTTATTTCCAAAGGCTTGCCTCCTCGGTGTCAGATACTCTGTCAAAAAGTTATTTAAGATTAAAATCTATTTAAGGGAAACAACCAAATGCAATAAATGGTCCTTTTTTAGACAGTGGTTAAGATGAAGCTACTTTATTATATGCTGGGGCTAAATGGGGAAATCTGAACATGCCCAGTAATAGATGATATTAAAAATCGAGCTAGCTGACAGAGAAAAGGTCCTTAATAGATGGCATATACATGTGTTGCATATTTATTAAAACAAACATGTACATGCATAGAAAATTATCTGAAAAGTAATACACTGGTCATTTATGGGTGGTAGCAATGTGTTCTTTTTCTATTTGTTTCCTCGTATTTTCTAATTTTCAAAAACGTACGTGTAACACTACTTGTATAACTTTTTAAGTCACTAACAGTTCCTTGAAGTCAAAAATCAGTATCGACCACGTGCCTACTATAGGTGAGGGGCAATGGAAATCTGCTTTCACTCTCACCTAGTCCTCCAAGTTTGTTTAGTTTTCTTCCCCAACCCCCTAGGCTAAGCCACAAAAGACAATTCCTTAAACTCCAGCAAGTTTTCTCCCTCTGGTTTCACTCAAACTTATTCTTCATTGCTTTCCCTGTATATCTACTCTTTCAACCTTGCTGACTAATATAAGCAAAGCACTGATTTACAGGCAGAAAACCAGTCAAGTTTTCTGTGAAAACGGGAAGTGAGAAGTAAAACGCGAAGTGAGAAGTGAAGCGGGAAGAACTAAGAAGGTGGGCTTTTCTTCTTTTAAATGAACACATATCTACCTTTGTTAAAGCTAAAATATACGTGCAACCACCCAATTTTTACTAGAAAGCAGTCTGTAATCTTAAAGATGGAATCAAGTTCCAAGTTCTACCTCACTTTCAGACACTCCCATTATCTCTGCTAGATAGGAATGAAAGGAAATATGAGGAAACCTAACACTTAAAACAGCTTGAAATTGTACTTATGCTACACATTAAAATGCTAATGCCAAATAAAGGTATGCAAACTTTAAGACAGCAAAATACCAATCACAACATCTGATTTAAAAGTATAAGTAAACAGGTCTAAGATCTTTGGGATAAAAGGAAAATAAAAATTCTGAGTTGCATGTACTTGGTAAGAGTGTTACTCACAGAACATCCCATTTATTTCCACTCACATATGTTGCTCACCTACAACACATTATTACATCAAAAGTGTTTAGTCAGTATAAGCATGGGTACTTTGAATGCTTCCTTTCTCCACCTAGAAGTGATTAAATCTTGATCAGTTGTGATTTGATCAAAATGCAACTCACTATAAAATCTCTAACCACTGGTGAGTCACTACCCAAATCAGCTTTCAGAGAATTTCTCTGTATCTTAAAACTAGTTCATTAGCTTTGAAAGGTATTAGCCTTGAGCTACAAGTAGCAAGAGAGCTAGCCTTCACGGCTGGTATTATAAAAACGAAAAATAGTTCACCTAATAAAAACCTTTGGGAAAGAACCCCCTAAGCACTCCCATTAATGGAAACCGCAGATCCTCTCCTACTTTCCTAAAAAACATACCTGTCTCAGGTCATTCACTGCAGCTGTCATTTTACAAAAGAAAATTTAAATTCCCTCTAGGTCGGGGTAAATAGAGGGCGACAGCCCATCGCCCCTGCCGAAGCAAGGCAGGGCACCAGCCTTCTCGTTACTAGAAGGCAAGCTAAAGCTCCTTTTAAACGGTCTCCGGATGACGACGCCTTCGTAACGGGTTTCGAAGGCACGTTTAAATCGCCCGCTTTTTTGTTTGCTGTCTGCATTCACCGGCGCCGGGACTGCGGCCGCCCCCGCGTGCTTGGGGTGGGCAACTCAGGGCCAGGGGAGCCTGGGGCGGGGAGAGCCCGCGGTGGGGGGAGACCTGGGACGCGCAGAACCCATGTTGAGGACTCGAGGATGAGGAGCCCTGGGTGGAAGGGTGGCGGAGTGCAGTGAGGAGGAGGGCTGAGAAGGCTGACGATCCCAGCAAGGGGGGCGCCTCAGGGTGGGGGGAGCTGGGCCGCCGCCCCGCAGCGGCGAACGCTCCGCGCGGCTCCCGCCGCCCGCCGGGGAATGCGCAGGGCCGCGGCTCCGCGAGGCGCTGCCCCCTCCCTCTCTCCCATTCCTCCTCCTCCTCCTCCCGAGGCGACAGAAACAACAGCGCGGGAGGAGGGGAAAGTAACTCCCGGCACCTCCGCCGGAATTAGCCCCGGTGCAGTGATGACACCTTCTCGTGGCGCAACCAAGCCCCACTCCCTCCGCAGCGGCGTCCCCGCCGCCGCCGCCCTCTCCATTTGAAAGTGGCCACCCCCCGCCGCCGCCGCTCCTCCCGCCCCGCCGCCGCCAGCTGCACCAATCCGCTCGGCCCCAGTTGCAAATCAAACGCTCCCTCGCGTCCAGAAGCCACTTGCGCCGCTGGAAACGGCTGCGACGTCCCCCTCCCCGAGTCCCTCCGGGGCGGCACCTTCGGGCTGGGGCGGGCGCGCCGGCGAGAAACGGTTTTAAGATGGGAGCGGCGGCGGCGGCGGCGAGGAGCTCCGAGCGGGCTCGGCTCCCGCTCCCGCTCCCGCTCCCGCCCCCAGACAGTTCTGGAAACTGTGTATCACCTCTGTCACAGGAAGCCATCCGGCGAGGAAGGCGGCGCGGAACCAACAAACAAACGCCTGCGGCCGCCCGCCGGAACCGGCGCGAGGACGCGTAGGGCTTCGGGCCGTTCCCGGGGCGGGGGCGCGGCACCACCCCCGCGCCGCGGGCTTTGTGCGGGGCGGGCGCGACGGGCTGTGCGTCCCCGCCCCCGCAACCCCCCCCACCCCGGCCCGGGCGGCGTAGCTGGGACCGTTAGGTGACGCTCCGGCCGCGGCTGAGAAGCAGCACCTCGGCTGCCGCCCGCCCCCATTTCCACACTGGGCCGCCTCTCCTCAAACGCCAGAGGCGGGCTACAAAAGTTGGCCCCGGGGCCACACAGCACCTGCCCACGTGCCGCGGAGGCTAGCTCCGGAGTCTCCCCCAGTTCCCTCCCCCCGCCGCCCTCGGCCGCCAGGTCACCTATTACCGGTGGGAGGGGAGAGAGGCTGCTATTTAAACGCCCGCGGAAGTTGAGGCACCCCCACTGGCGGGTGCCGTGCACCTGCCTCCGGCCGCCGCGCTCCGCCACTTTGAGCAGCAGCCGCGTCCTCAGCCCCGCCTCCTGCCCGAAGGCGGGCGGGGGGGAGCGGGAAGGAGGTGGAAGGGATCGAATTTCTCCAGCAAATGGGACTGTTCCGACAGGATTCGGTTCCCCGGTCAACATTCCACATTCCATCCCTCTCCCGCATTTGCAAACCAATGCCGAGCAACCCGGAAAGCCTGCTGGCTACCGAACAACAGCCCCCAACTCGCAAACACACACTCACAGGCACAAGACACGTGCACTGAAGGGCTCTGCAACTTGCAGTCCCGGGGTACACACTGCAACTGCACATTCATTTAAGGAAGCAAGGAGACCAAGAGACCCCTCCCCCACAATTTGCAGACGGTGCCAAAGGTTGCAATCTGCAATCCGCTTTAAGTTCGTGATTAATCGGTACTTTGCTCTACCAATGCCAACTCCTACCCCATTTCATCGATGAAAGGGTTTTACACTTTACAAGCAGTCGCGCTGTAAGTAAAAGGTCTGACCACTGGAAGCCCAATTCGGAAGAATCTAATTGCCAAGCTGTCCCTCTACCCCCCAGCCCCCTCTCACTGCCCTTGAATTGATGCAATGAATATTTTGGACATGTGGTGACGCGCTGACAGGAGCCAGGGCTGCGGCTACCACACACAGATGTACCTACACACACCTATGTTTGGACAAATACAGTGCCACCACACACACGGTCTCACACACTCTGGATTCATGTATGTACCCGAACCTGCGTTCTGCCCTTGCCATCTGTCTACCAAGTTGCTACTATGCTTTCCACTTTCATGCAGCCTAATGCACTTTGGCTTTCTAAAAAAAAAAAAAAAAAAAAAAAAAAAAAATCCCTATAAACTAAAGCCAACTGAAACGGGGCTTCTGCTCCTGAATGCGTTTAATTGATGATTCACCTGAAAACCGCATGTTCTTCGCAAATCCAGAAGAAGAAATAGCTCTAAGTCTTCAGCCCCCCAAATTTGAAAAAAATAAAAAACGTAATAAAACTTACTGATCCAACATAGATCAATTCTCAGGATCCAAAAATCATCCTCTCCTCCTCCTCCTCTGGCCCCCGCCCCAGCAATGCCCAAGTTACTGGTGGGATAGTAACGCTGCGCTCGGCGGCTGCGTCCCTCCCTCCTCGCTACATATCGAGAACCCAATCTTTTGGCGCCATATTAATGACGTACTATATTATTTCCACTAGGCAGCGACCTTCGGCATTAAATTACTCCCGAGAACTCCCGAGCAAAGCAACAAAACCATCAAATATGGCTGAGCCTCTCGGCTCGTCCTGAAGCCGCCGCCGCCGCCGCGGAACCCGGACGCGCACACGGACCCACGCGCGAACACGCGCGGACACTCGCGCGGCGCGCCCACCCCGCGCGCCCCCCGCGGCTCGCGCGCGTACCTGCTGCGGTGGGGTTCGGCCGAGGCGCTGGGCTAGGCGCCGCTCGCTAGCTCGGAGCTGCATGAGTTCGGGCCGCAGCGGGCAGGCGGGCAGGCGGGCAGGCGGGCGGGGAGCCGGGCGGGCCCCTGCTCTCGCCGGCGCGCACACACCCGGCACTCGCGCACGGAGGCACTCTCGGTCTGGCGTTTGGCTTGTTATGGAGGAAGGACTGTGTGAATCAAACTCATTTCTGGGTCACTGCTGCCACAGGGGGGAGCACTTTAATCCCTTGCCAAAACGAGAGGGTGGGGACGGGAGGGCGGAGGGAGCACGCGGGGAGCCCGCGGCGCGGGGGGCTCGGTCCCTCGTTAACTCTTCGCAGCCCTTGCCGCAGCCGACTCGGCCTGCACTAGTTGGGGCTAGCAAAGAACGGCACTGTTGAGCTCTTAAAATCTTTCCTTGCTTCACCCACCTTGTGAGCCTGGAAATTCTTGAGGTGTCTCCAAGTAGGAAAGTGGGTTTTTAAATTAGCCCCTTCAAACTGCTGTCCCAATTTCAACTCTTGTCTGACATCTAGAAGTGGATTCTTTCAAATTAGTTTAAAATAACGTAGATTAAAATGTGGCTATTAAGATGCGTAATTTGGGTGAAAGCTTTCATTTTTAGGCTGAGTGGCAAAATAGTTCTTTGTAGTAACAGTTTTAGAGAGTTGCACATTAGAATGACATTTTTAAATACAGATAATCCAATTCTGAATAACATCTTTACCTAAAATTGTATGGAAGTGATCATTGCAAATGAGCATTAATCCATTAGAAGATATTGATTATTTATAAATTGACACCACCCTTATGTTACACATTACTATAGAATTGGAAATCTCCCAAATCTGAGGAGTGAGCCTAATGCTAAAACTAGAATTACAGACTAATATCAGATCAGTCATCAGAGATTGATTTGGGGGGTATTTATGTGTACAAATGAATGGTTACTGATTTTCTGCAGAAGACAAACTTGCTTTTTCATATAGAGGACAACATATTTCATGAATTCGCCTAGGGCAATACAGGAGTATGTGACGTTCAGCTTCAAAAGGAAAAAAGTACAGATTAAAAACTCCCATTCAGTAAATAAACAGTGATCACTAATTGCAAAATTGAATATCGAACCCAAAAGGCATATGTATCCACAGAAAGAATCTTTCTGAATATATCAGGTTTGATTTCACACAATCCCACACCAACCCATCCACCCATATCCATTATAATCTGATAAATGCAACAAAACAAAACAAATTGAGACTTTCAGTTATTTTTCAGAAAACAAAGTAAGCCAATGGAAATCCTAAGTACTGTATATGTCTTCTCCTGTTTTACTAATGAAGAGTAGAAAGACTCCCTGCCAGGCCTATTCATGTTTTCTCTTAATCCTGTTCAAAGCGATCACACATGTAAAGCATTGTGTTAACCATCATTATGATTATTCTTAGTATTGCACTTTAGTTATTGTTATTTTCATTGGTTCACCTCGCACATACTCTCTGCAGAAGTTAAAGTGCACAGGCTTTGTAGCCAGACATGGTTGGAACTGGCTCTATGTGTTACCAGTTTGTGTACCTCTGTGATAAATAACAGAACTTTATCTGAGCCTCAGTTTCTTCTCCGGTATAAAATAAAGTTAACAGCTGGCCCCTAACCTGAAGGATTGTTCAGAAGAGTCAGGTAACCTCTTAGCAGTTCAGTAGAGGCCCTGGCAGTAGGAGGTTGTCTACTCCCTCAGTCATCATTCATCTCTTTCTTGGTTTTCTCTCCATCAAAAATCGCAACTTTTCTAAATTCCAAACAGCCTTCCTTCACACATTCTTAAGAAAATGTTTAACTCACATTTGCTGCTTACTGTCTTGCTTGCTTTTTCTATCAAAAACATCAGGCACCAACAAAAAGTATTGAACACAAAATAGATAACAAAAATAAAGGGATAAAATGGCACACAAACTCCCCACACTGATACATTGAACAGGACTGAAGGTGCCATGCACAGTCTCAGCTACGCCATGGATTCAGAATCCTCATCCACAGAGACAGTGCTGTGTGCTATGAATAGCCCTGGACAAGAAGTCAGGAGTCTCCCACCAACTCCCAATATGACTCTTTGGGCTTTAGTTTTCCCACTGAGGTGATAGGAAAAACAGTATCTAAGGCCCCTTTCTCTTTAACATTCAGTCATTTCTGATTTTCTTACCAAACTTAGAAACGTGATGATTATTTGAAGAAGTGATGGACAACTTTAATCCATAGGGACATGTAAAAATATTTTGTCATCAATGATCAGCTGTTGGCATTTCTTAAATAATAGGTGTCTCTTGCCATCAGACCACAAAGAAAACTCCTATACGACCTATTTCTAAAATGGGAAAGGCAATGATATGGTTTGCCTTGCGGCAGCACAGATAATACAGTCTAGAATAAGAAGTACTAAGCTGACAATTAGGAAAACGAGTTTCTGATTCCACTCTCTCACTTACTGTCTTACCTTGCCAAATCATTCAGGATCGCCATTTCCTAGTCTTTGGAATGGTTCTTTTAATTCACACTTTATTATCAGAGACGAAAAAACATTCTAAAAAATAGCTACATGGTAGTCAGTGTAATTGAAATATCAAGATTCTAGTCTTTTCTAATCCCATCAATGTTCAGGGTGATAATTACAATTCAATATATCCTGTGTATTCTGCTGTAGTCGTATACAGTTTAATTATCTTCTTCCATAATAATGGATTTTTATAAAATAAAAATTTGGATATTTGTATTCATATTCCTGATTTTGAAACCAGACAGGATTAAACCTCTGAATGTTTACTTAGTCAATTCATTTCATCTACTTCTCTGTAGGTAAAAAATTATAAGGCCTTGATAAAAGATTCAGAATTGTTCCTATTTGAAATGAAGGGATGCATACACTAAAGTCCTGTATTATCTCATTCCTTTAGGGAAATGAGCCAGAAATTCTTCCTGGCAAATACCACTGTCAGTTGGTATACATTCCAACGAGATAATTTTTTTCTCAAGATGGGGGTCTCACTCTGTCACCCAGGTTGGAGTTCAGCCGTGCCAACACGGCTCACTGTACTCTCCACATCCAGGGCTCAAGCAATCCTCCCACCTCAGCCTCCAAAGTAGCTGGGACCACAGGCACAAACCACTACATCTAATTTTTCGTTTTTGTTTTTGTTTTTGTTTTTGTTTGAGACCGACTCTTGCTCTTTCGCCAGGCTGGAGTGCAGTGGCACGATCTCAGCTCACTGCAACCTCCATCTCCCGGATTCAAGCGATTCCCCTGCCTCAGCTTCCTGAGTAGCTGGGACTACAGGTACGTGCCACCACACCCGCCTAATTTTTTGTATTTTAGTAGAGACAGGGTTTCACCATGGCCAGAATGGTCTCAAACTCCTAAGCTCAAGTGATCTGCCCTCCTCACTCTCCCAAAGTGCTGGGATTACAGGCATGAGCCACTGCGCCTGGACCCAGAGAGAATAATTTTTTTTTATTCTACAAGGGCTATCCTGGATAAAATGGGTTGAATCCTAAAAGTTTATTTGCCTATACTTTAATTTTTGGAATTTTGTGCCAAAAATAAATCTTGTTAATAATGAGGGCTTAGATTGTCAAGTCAGCTTTAAAAATAATTTTAATAACTAAATGATAGAAAATAATAACTTTTTCTTTTTCAGTCTGGTGTAGTGGCTCATGCTTACAATCCCAGCATTTTGGGAGGCCGAGGCAGGTGGATCACTTGAGGTCAGGAGTGTGAGACCAGCCTGACCAACATGGTGAAACCCCATCTCCACTAAATATAAAAGTTGGGTGGGTGCGTTGACTCACGACTGTAATCCCAACACTTTGGGAGACCCAGGCAGGCAGATCATGAGGTCAGAAGTTTGAGACCAGCCTGGCCAATATAGTGAATACCCTGTCTCTACTAAAAATGCAAAAATTAGTTGGGCATGGTGGCACATGCCTGTAGTCCCAGCTACCCCGGAAGCTGAAGCAGGAGAATTGCTTGAACTTGGGAGGCGGAGGTTGCAGTGAGCCGAAATCACACCATCACACTGCAGCCTGGGCAACGAGAGCAAAACTCCTTTTCAAAAAATAATAATAATAACTTTTTATTAACTTTTTTGAGTAATATTGTATGAGGGAGGGATGTAGTTCAAAGAGGAATAAGTACATATGATTTTTTTTTTTAAAACACCCTTTGTCCCGGTGCATGGTACGTATAATTCTGAACAAGAAAAGTTGAGAGCCAGTCAACACCTGTCTGAACTCCATGACACAAGAGATGAAGTGTAAGAGATTAGGACTAGACTTCCCTGTCTGACCAGTTGATGAGGTCACCAGTCCTGAACATTTTAGCTCCTCCAGGCAGGTCATTACAACCTCCAAATATATGGAATGATTGTAAGGCTAATACCCATGATTCCTTCCTGTGGGTGTCAGTACCAACTAAATTATTTTTTTCTTGAGATTCTTTCTTCCTCTTCTTTTTGTTTTCCTTTGCTTGTTCTTAATTTTGGTTGTTTTGATTTTGTTGATTTCCATACTTTTAGCGCAAGTAAAGAGGTCAAAGAGAAATAAGTATGAAATGGGATAAGAGGAGATAATTTCACCAGATGGAAATGTTCAAAGCTGAGGAGGTTCAAAATAAGAAAAGTTGTTTCCTAATCATAAAGGAATACATGATAACAAAATTCTGAAAATGTAAAAAATGAAGTAATAAAACTCAACCATATGAATATTATAAACATTGTCCTTTTTTTGGTCTTTTTTCTACACATTTTAATAAAATTGGAATGGTACCACACATTCCATTTTACATTCTTCCTCTTCACTTACATCTTTAAATTTTCCATTTGGATATTAAATACTTTTATGCAATGTTTGTGCATTTCAGGTCTTTGACCACCTCCATGTTATGACTTCCTCCACAGGTTACTTTGGCTATGCATCCTCAACCCATAGCTACTCTCTCTGGACGTTGTCAACTACTGGAAATTTCTGATATCTTTGTTATCAGACTCAAATATCTCCCATTTTCACCACTATCTTTCAGATTTCCAAAGTCTATATATCCCACCATACCCTTCTTTTTATCTGAAAGTCCTCTAATCTACCCCTCCAGGCTTTACTTCTCACTAACAACAGAGTGAATGTAACTCAAAATGTCTCTAAGCATCAGCAGCAGTACCTGAGAACTTGTCAGAACTGCATTATTTCCAGCCCCAACCCAGACCTACTGAAACAGAAAGAGGGATCCAGCCATCTGTGTTTTTTTGTTTTGTTTTTTTGTGTTTTGTTTTCGTTTTTTGAAACGGAGTTTCGCTCTTGTTGTCCAGGCTGGAGTGCAATGGTTCTATCTCAGGTCACTGCAACCTCCGCCTCCCAGGTTCAAGCAATTCTCCTGCCTCAGCCTCCCAAGTAGCTGGGATTACAGGCATGCAC
>CAUYLG010062927.1:0-17560 GCA_963573385.1 Cacajao melanocephalus | reverse complement strand
ACTGGTTGGCTGCTTGTTTGTTATTTTCATCCCTTATTCCTTCCTGTCTCCATTGTTAAGCACAATTATTGGCATAAAAGAGGTTTTTAATACCCATTTTTAGACTGCATTCTAGCCTGGGCAATAGAACAAGAATTCCGTTCCCTCTCCCTCTTTCTCTTCTTCTTTCTTTCTCTCTTACATTCTTTTTTTTTCTTTCTTTCACTCTTTCTTTTCTCTCTTTTTCTTTCTTTCTAAAAAATAAAAAATAAAAAAAATAAAAAAATAAAAACCTTTCCCTTTACTGTAATACACTGCAATACCTGGGGAAGATAAAAAGTAAACAGGAACATCTACTTAGAGTGATATTTTGCAATATGCCAACACCACATTTAATCCTTTTAATTTTCTGCTATTTAGGCACCTGTAAGCAATCATCATTTTCTGTTTTCATGGAAACCAAAGATTTTCATGAGCCAGGAAACAAAACCATATTAAAATTGTTTTTTGATTTTATAGTAACTAGTCTTTGGAGACCAAACCAATAAATGCCCGTGGCAGCCATGAAATGATTGAATATTTGTCTCTAATCAGAAATATTTTTTCTTCTAGCTTTCTCCATCTTAATAGCCCCACCATGAATTGAGTTGCTCAAGCAAAAACTGTAGCACTCAAATGTTCCTCCCTCTTCCTCACTCCTCACATCCAATCTATCAGCAAGTCCTTTGATCCTACATACCTGTGAAACATGTCCTGGAGCAATGCATTTCTCTCTACCTCTCCTGTCCCCAGCCTGCCACACCTGTCCTCTCTGTCAGAGAGTGCAACAAGCAGCCCCACCTGCATTTTACCTCTCCTCCAATCCTTTCTCCACGAAGCAGAGAAACGGTAGTTTTGAAACATAAATCAACTCACATTACATCCAAGCCTTGAAGCCATCATGTGGTGGCACAGAGGTAAAGATGGCAGATTAAACACACATACTGAATTTTATTCCCTGCTGAAGTCTTATTAAATCTTCAGCAAGGAGATTTTTTCCCAAAAAGACATAGGCCCACAAGGACAAGGAAAAGAGGAAGATTACAATAATAATGTTTAGAGGCTGGCAAACAATGGAAAGTGTGAAAACTGACAGCAGTTCTGAGAAAGATCATTCCTAAACTGGCTGTAGGAAAGCCCAGGAACAACCTGATTTACACTGTAATTTCTAAAAGGTCATCAAATGGTGGCACTAGGTACCTTAGAGACTGGTATGATCAGGTGTATAAAAAAACATAGTGCAAAGCTGCATAAAGTCTCTCCCCTACACCCTGACAGACTGGGCAACTGTTCCCTCTCCCTGACAATTCCCAAACCAATCCCAGCAAGAAACCAGAATTTCATTCTCTAGAAAGGATAAAATATGGAGCCCTTGATCTTGAGACACTATGCTCAGTTGAGGGCAAAGTCATCATAGAGTAAACAGAGAGAAAGTAAAGCCCTGTCTAAAACATCCTTAGACTTCCCAGTAGTCTTTCCCAGGCCTTTGCCCTTCAAGAGAGAATGAGAGAAATGGATTGAGGAACGACCTAAAGATCTTTTCAAGAGGAAAGACCTAAAATTACTAACTTCACAAAATTCTCCCCCAACCCAAGAAAAAGCCAGGCCAGATCATGTTACAATAAGCTTGACGTTAACAAGCTCCACCCACGTGCTCAAAGTTTCCACTCCTAAAAAATGAGCAGACAACAAAAGATTACCCCCTACTTAAGGAGTGATTCTAACAAGAAAGAGAGAGACTAGCAAAGAAGCAGGAGGGAGACTATCTGGAAGAAACAGAGAACTCTGCAGAGGAAAGAAAGATTTTAAGAAAATATATCACTAATAGCTTTAGAGATATAAAGAAAATGAGAAATAAGAACATGATGCTTTTTTAAAAAAGAAACATTCAAAGAATGAAAACTGGGCTCTGGAAACCAAAAACAGATTAAAAGAAACAAAATAACTCAATAGAAAAGATTGAAGACAGAGTTGAGGGAATTTCCCCAAAAGATTAATAAGTAAATAAATGTTAATGAAGAGGAAAAAATAAAAATATTACACAAATAGTTTGAGAAGTCCCTCATTTCAATTACAGAACTTCTAAAACAGAGAAAACAAAAAAACGGTGGGAAAGAAATCAACAACAAAGTAATTAAGAAATCTTTTCAGAAAAGAAGGGTATGAGTTTTCACACTAAAAGGACCCACACAGTGCCCAGCACAATGGTCAAAAATAGAGTCATATCACAGCACATTCAACATGAAATTTTGGTTTAGTAGGGCCAAGGAGTAATTTTAAATGCTTCCAGAGAGAAAACAAAAAACAAGTTATACACAAAAGATAAAGAATCAAAATAGCTCTGGACAGACCAACAGCAACACAGGAAGGTAGAGGATAATGGGGTAATGTCCTCAAACTTCTGAAGCCAAATGAATTCCAGCCTAGAAATCTGTGGAGCCAAATTATCAATCCACTGTGAAGACAAAAAAAGATATATTTGAACAGGTAAAATTTCAAAAACTTTACCTCCTGTAATAGGCCATGTTTGCACTGCTATAAAGAAGTACCTTAGGCTGGGTAATTTATAAGAGGTTTATTGTGGCTCACAGTTCCGCAGACCATACAAGCATGGCACCAACATCTGCTTGTCTTCTGGTGAGGTCTCATGGAGCTTCAACTCATGGCAGAAGATGAAGAGGGAGTAGGCGTTATCACATAGCAGGAGTGGGAATAAGAGAGATGGGAGAGGTCCCAGGCTCCTGTAAACAACCAGATCTCACATGAACTAACTGGGCAAGAACTCACTCACCACCAAGAGGATGGCACTAAGTTATTATTCCCCCATGATCCAAACACCAGACCCTACCTCCAACACTGGGGGATTATATTTCTTTTATTTTTTTCTGAGATGGAGTTTCACTCTTGATGCCCAGGCTGGATTGCAAGGGCACAATCTTGGCTAACTGCAACCTCTGTCTTTCAAGTTCAAGCGATTCTTCTGCCTCAGCCTCCCAAGAAGCTGGGATCACAGGCATGCACCACCAAGCCCAGCTAATTGTTTTTATTTAGTAGAGGTTTAGGTTTCACCATGTTAGTCAGGCTGGTCTCGAACTTCTGACCTCAGGTGATCCACCCTCCTTGGCCTCCCAAAGTGCTGGGATTACAGATGTGAGCCACCTTGCCCAGCCTGGGGATTATATTTCAACACAAGATTGGAGGGAACAAACATCCAAACCAATTACCTATGAACACTTTTTTAAGAAAACTATTGGAAGATATGCTCCAGCAAAATGAGGGACCAACAAAAGCAGAGATATAGGATAGAGAAAACCTATCCAATAAAGGAGGGAAGGAAAGGATGCAAGCTGGGCTGCAGGCATAGAGGCCATTTGGACTGGAGAAGGTCAGAGAACTCAGGAGTGTTCAAGAATATGACATTGATAGCATGTCTGATGTGAATGAATATTTTGAGAAAATATTTAGACAGCTGGAGAAGTGCTTGATGTTAAAAGTATACATACATGGGAAAATAACGTTGAATTCAAAAACAGTATAATTATTAATGTTGACAAAAAGAGTCAAACTCTGCATATGAGAAGAGATTTACTCTGAGACAAATATGAGTGACCATGGCCCATGACACAGCCCCCAGCCTGAGAACATGTGTCCAAGGTGGTTGGGGTGCAGCTTGGTTTTATGTATTTTAGGAAGGCATGAGACATCAATCAAATACATTTAAGAAATACATTGCTTTGGTTCAGAAAGGCAGGACAACTCAAAGTTGGGGCTTCTAGGCTATATGTAAATTAAACATTTTCTGGTTGGCAATTGGTTGGGTTTATCTGGAGACCTGGGATTAATGGAAAGCAATGTTTTGGTTAAGGTAAAGGATTGTGGAGACCAAGTTTTATCGTGCAGAGGAATCGCTTAGGTAGCAGACTTGAGAGAGAGAGAGCAGGTTTCTTATCAGGCCTAAATGGGTGCCTAGCTCTTAGTTGATTATCTCCTGGATCTGAGAAGGAAGGAAGGAAGGGAGGAAGGGAGGAAGGGAAGAAGGGAGGAGGGGAGGAGGGGAGGAGGGGAGGAAGGGGGAGAGTGAAGGAAGGAGGAAGGCTGGTTTTCTATAGAATGTGGATTTTTCCCACAAGAGACTTTGCAGGGCAATTTCAAGATAGGGTAGGGAAATATATTTTGGGGGTGAAACATTTTCATTTCTTTTCTTGTTATGCCACAGTCAGATGGGAAAGAAAGTAAGTCATGATATACAGAGTCAAATGAAACCTATCTGATGAGAATTTATGGTTTGTAGGGCATGACTTTCCAGACCCCTTAGGTAGGAGTTTGGGCAAGATAAAAAATCAGAGCTTAGTCTTCATTAATGTACAGGAAAAGAAAAG
This sequence comes from Cacajao melanocephalus, assembly GCA_963573385.1. Taxonomy (NCBI): domain Eukaryota; kingdom Metazoa; phylum Chordata; class Mammalia; order Primates; family Pitheciidae; genus Cacajao; species Cacajao melanocephalus. The sequence goes on along the minus strand of CAUYLG010062927.1, from coordinate 13,163 downwards.
TAATCATATGTAATTACAAATAATTCCAGCTCAACTGTGGTCAAAATGATGCAAGTCTTGAATATTGCTGTAATCAAACTGAAGATAAATCTGTAAGAGGAGGATGGAAAGGGTACACCTGTACACCAGAGCAAGAGGAGAAAAGAAAGCTATCATACCCCAAATCATCAACACAGAAGTTATAAACAGATCCATCTAAGAGTAAAAAGCAGTTTTATTCAGAAGAGGGAAAACAGAAGAGAGGGAGACTGAAGACTGTTTCTCCCAAAAGATCCTCAGGACTTGTTGACTCTCTAAAGTATGTGCATACAATTTTAATGCAAACTTTTTGTTCAAGTAAATAAACCTTTTTATTGATACATATAGAAGATACACAATCATATGTAATTCTCACAAACAAACACATCCTATGTCTACTACTTAGATCAGAGAAGTTCTGACTTCTTAAGAAAAACCACTCCCTGCATTCCTATTCTTTATCTCATTATTTCATTTATTTCATAGCACAAGCTGAATGTATATATTTATTTGGATGTTGACATCTTTGGTCTGTCTCTCCCTCTCATATGTAAATTCCACAAGTCAAGCTCCTTGTCTTTATTAATTGTTTTATACCCGATGTCACTGTATGTTACACACAGCAATCTATCTCTGAATAAATACAGGCATATGTTGCTTAGTAACAGGGATACGTTTTGAGAAATGTATCGTTAGATAATTTGTCATTGTATAAATATCATAGAGTGCACTTACACAGACCTAAATGGCATAGCTCACTACACCCCTAGGCTATATGGTACAGCTCATGGCTCCTAGACTACAGACTTGTGCAGCATGTTACTCTACTGAATACTATAGGCAATTGTAACACAATGGTAAGTATTGGTGTATCTAAACTTAAAAAGGTACAGCACAAATATAATCTTATGAGACCATGATCATATATATGGTCTGTCATTGACTGAAATGTCATTATGTAGTACATGACTGTATTGTTAAATAAATAAATGGACACAAGGCCACAAATATGATTAAATGGTACAGCCATTAAGAAACTTAAAACTGGATGGTAACAATTATAGATATTGTTTTGCCTTATGCTCTTTGGATGTCAAGCTTATATAATAAGGAATATGCCTGTGATCTTATCTTTACAAGTAGAGCATTCAGCACAATGCCTGAAACATAATGAAACAATCAATAAATATGTGTTAGATGTCTAAATGTTTTCCTGTACTATGCCAACTATCACAGTTTGGGACACCGGCAGCATAGGAATGTGGTCTTCTCTCTCTCTCTCTCTCTCTCTCTCTCTCTCTCTCTCTCACACACACACACACACACACACACACACACACTTTTTAAATTGTAAACAGTAGGATTGGCAATATCTTGCCACCCAAACCAGTACCTCTAGGCATAGCTGCTATTTACCAATACCCAACTGAAGAGGAAGCGAGGAATTAGCACAATCAAAACTGGAAAGTCTTTGATACATTTCTGTGTTAATCCATTGTCTCTCTTCTCTGTACCCCTCGCTAATACCCCTCGTTTAAGACCTCTAGTGCCTCCTGCTTTTCTGAGCCCATCTTCTTACCAGATTAGGAAATGACTCTAGACACTACATCATTTTGCTCCTCCATTGATTACACTTCAGGATGAATAAGTGCTTTCCTTTCCATTAATGCATCCAACATAATTGTGCCCCATCTTTTATCTGTAACCACATGATATGGTTTAAATTTTTGTCCCTGCCTAACTCTCATGTTGAATTGTAATCCCCAAGTTTGGAGGAGGGGCCTGGTGAGAGGATATTGGATCAAGGAGGCAGATTTCTCCATTGCTATTCTCATGACTGTGAGTGAATTCTCACAGATCTCGTTGTTTAAAGGTGTGTAGCACCTCTCCCCACTCTCTTCCACCTGCTCTGGTCATGTAAGCCGTGCCTGCTTTCCCTTTCCCTTCCACGGTAATTGTAAGTTTCCCAGCGTCACCCCAGCCATGCTTCCTGTGCAGCCTGCAGAACCATGAGCCAATTAAACCTCTTTTATTTACAAATCACTCAGTCTCAGGTATTTCTTTATAGCAGTTTGAGAACAACTAATACACCATAGAAAGAAAAACAGTCTTGTTCTATTTAAAGCAGTTTCAAACTTCTCCCTCAAAAAGACTGTGTTCAGGGATGAGACCCCTCAGAGGCTCCCCGCTTCACACACACGGAAGAGGGGAATGGTGCCTGTGGGGTATGTCTAGTGCCCTCTCCCCAAACTCCACACTAGAACAACACCTTCTCTCTGTGTAGACCCTAGTCTCCGCTGGGGTTCAGGTATGCCATGGAACTCAGAGGCAGGCTTCCCCAGAATCTTGGCAGGAGGAAATAACCAACCTGCAAAGGGCATGTGGGCATAGACAGAAAACTGGTCCTAATGGAAGGAGAAATAGGGTGGTCAGAAGAGGAGGGTGATCCTGAGAATCACATAGTGGCTGTCACTGAGGTTTTTCTCTGATCTATCCCCCATTGACTCCAGCCTAGGTCAAGGGCAAGAAAGGCCTGGAACTCAACATAAACAAGATCTTTAACTTAAGACTCTGTAAATCATCGAAGCCTGTCAGTGGAGGGCAACAGGAGAGGGAGAGGTGCCCTCCACACTTCCCACCTCTAAGCTCTAGCGCACCTGCAGCAGTCTCTAGCGGAATATGATAGAACCAAGAGGCAGGCTAGCGAGAAGGAAGAAACAGCAGATGCTGTGTGAAGGCTGACCAGACTTGCTTTTGACCACACTTTAGATATATTTCAGGACTTCCAGAAATGCTTGAGGAAACGTCACAAGGGCTGGGATCTGTAACAGTCAAATGGAGGCAAAACCATCAACTGCTGCTCTTATGTTCAGAGCACACATGGTGCAGCTGTGGACAAGAAGCGTATGGCTTTTTGTGAATCACACCATCTAACGTTTCAGCTACATCCCACCTACTAACCAGCATTCGCTTCTTTTCTCCTCTCCCCCTCACCTGAAGACTGTGCACTCTGTGGGCAAGGAGGGCCTGTGTCTTCCTACCCACACAGTTACTGCCAAGGGGAGGTGCTCAATAAAGATGTGTGGAGTGGAATGAATGAACAGAGGAATGGAATTGAACCAGTTTGGGACGAGAAATCAGTGCGCAAAATGTTAAGGTAGAGGACATTTCTGATGTTTACTTTCAATGTATGCAACAAGAAGGTAAGCTTAAAACTAGGTCCTACCAGTTATCTGTTCTTTCTTTCCGTGCCTGTAGGATTCCACTGCTAAATGTACAGACAATTCCCATATTTGTTGCTGACTCAGTGTCTCTTTCCAACCTTGTAGTGATGACATGGCAGAAGGGGCTGGAGGAGGAAAAGCCATGTCCAAGCAGAACAGCTCTGTACAAGGCCGTTCCTCCTTAAGCACAGTTGGCCTAAATAGCTCTGAACTGGGATGGTGCCCTGGAAGGGTGTTTCTGGGGTTTGGGGTGAGAACTTACCAGTGTACCTGCTAGTGGGGCCCTTGAGCCTATTACATAGAGAGGAGAATCATTTGGTGAGTGACTGGGGTTTATGTTTAAGCATCTCTGTTTACTAACTGCATGACCAGGTGCAAATTTCCTTACTTCTCTGGGTCTCATTTGCCTGCTTTCCTAAGATACGATAATAACATCGATCTTACCTACATCACCTATTGTTAAATCAAATAAGAGAATTATATACTAATTTGCATGTAAAAAGAGTACACACACACACACACGCATACACTAGAGTTAGACTATCATGAGAAAAGACAATTCCCGCTGAAATCGGAGAGAAAGTCTTTTAGTTGCTTGGAATTGTCCCACTTTATTGCAACCTCGACATGGACATATTCCAAACACTTTTTTTTCTAAGTCAAACTTTCAGGCCCTATTAAATACCTTTGAGAACAATGTCCTTTGTCTTTTCAGCCAGTCATTTCAGCACTAAATCGAAACAAGTTCATGTCGTAAAAGAATAAAAAAGAACTTTTTCTTTGCATTAGTTACTGATCAGTGGAGTAACGGCCTACATTTGTTCACACAAAGACCTAATGGATAACTTTTAAAAACAACATTGTGACCAAGAAGTACTTAGATTTAGAAACCATTAAATATTATAGAATAACCCAAAAGCACTTAATCATCCTGTAGCTTTTTAAAAAAATCTATAGTTGGAATTCAGTCTTTATATGCTGGTATTTTTATGCAATCCCTGCAAGCTCCAGGCTCTGTGTTTTTCTCTTCTAGTAAATATTTATTCCTTATGTCTGTGTCATAGTCCACCATGGTCTAATTTGCCCCAAAGTCAAAATACTCTCTTGATCATTGTGCACAGAATTAATCAAGATTGACAGGACTATTAATGGTGCTTATTGCTTACGCAAGAGAGAAGAGGAGTGCTGGGCTTGGCTGTCGGGTGTTTTTTAAAACTGGAATAAAAGGATCACCGCCAAAACATGGAAAGTTGTTCACAAGCTTTGCAGGTAAGCTTTCCTTTTATTTTTCTGATTTCAATAGGTTTTTGGGGAACAGGTGGTATTTGGCTACATGAATACGTTCTTTAGTGATGGTTTCTGAGATTTTGTCTGTTAACTCTGCTGATTATTTCTTTTGCTGTACAGCAGCTTTTGAGTTTAATTAAGTCCCATCTATTTATCTTTGTTTTTGTTGCATTTGCTTTTGGGTTCTTCGTCATGAAGTCTTGCCTAAGCCAATATCTATTCTGACGTGATCTTCTAGAATCTTTATGGTTTCAAATCTTCGATTTAAGTCTTTGATCCATATTGAGTTGATTTTTGTATAAGGTGAGAGATGAGGATCTAGTTTCATTCTCCTACATGTGGCTAGCCAATTAAACCAGCACCATTTGTTGAATAGGGTATCCTTTACCCACTTTACGTTTTCATTTGCTTTGTCAAAGACCAGTTGACTGTGAGTATTTTGCTCTATTTCTGGGTTCTCTATTCTGTTCCACTGGTCAATGTTCCAATTTTTATACCAGTATCATGCTGTTTTGGTGACTTTGGCCTTACAGCATAGTTTGAAGTCAGGTAATGTGATACCTCTAGATTTGTTCCTTTTGCTTAGTCTTTCTTTGGCTCTGTGGCTCTTTTTTGGTTCCATATGAATTTAAAAATTGTTTTTCCTAGTTATATGAGAAATGGTGGTGTTTTGATGGGAATTGCATAGAATTTGTAGATTGCTTTTGGCAGTATGGTCATTTTCACAATATTGAATCCATAAGCATAGGATGTGTTTCCATTTGTGTATCATCTATGATTTCTTTCAGCAGTTTTTTTGTAATTTTGCTTGTAGAGCTCTTTTATGTCATTAGTTAGGTGTACTCCTAAGTATTTTATTTTTTTGCAGCTATTGTGAAAGGAGTTGACTTCTTGATTTGATTCTCAGCTTGGTCGCTGTTGGTATACAGCAGGACTACTGATTTGTGTACATTAATTTTGTATCCAGAAACTTAGCTGAATACATTTACCAGATCTAGGAGTTTTTTGGATGACTGTTTACAGTTTTCTAGGCATACAATCATATCATCGGCAAACAGACAGTTTGACCTCCTCTTTACCAATTTGGATGCCCTTTATTTCTTTCTCTTTTCTGATTGTTCTGGCTAGGACTTCCAGCACCATGTTGAATAGAAGTGGTGAAAGTGAGCATCCTTGTCTTGTTCCAGTTCTCAGGGGGAATACTTTCAAATTTTTCCCACTCAGTATTTTAATATTGGCTGGGGGTTTGTCATCAATGGCTTTTATTACTTTAAGGTATGTCCCTTCTATGCTGATATTGCTGAGGGTTTTAATCATAAATAAATGCTGGATTTTGTCAAATGCTTTTTCTGCATCTACTGAGATGATCATATGATTTTTGTTTTTTAAATTTTGTATGGTATATCACATTTATTGACTTGTATATGTTAAACCATCTTTGCATCCCTGGTTTGAAACCCACTTGATCATAGTAAATTATCTTTTTGATATGTTGTTGGACTTGGTTTGCTAGTATCTTGTTGAGGATTTTTGCATCCATGCTCATCAGGGACATTGGTCTGTAGTTTTCTTTTTTTGTTATGTCCTTCCCTGGTTTTGGTATTAGGGTGATACTGGTTTCACAGAACGATTTAGGGAAGATTCCCGCTTTCTCTATCTTTTGGAATAGTGTCAATAGGATTGGTACCAATTCTTCTTTGAATGTCTGATAGAATTCAGCTGTGAATCCATCTGATCCTAAACTTTTTTTTGTTGACAATTGTTAAATTACCATTTCAATTTCACTGCTTGTTATTGTTATATTCAAAGATTCTATGTCTTCCTCGTTTAATCTAGGAGGGTTATTTATCCAGGAATTTCTCCATCTCCACTACGTTTTCTAGTTTATGCATGTAAAGGTGTTCATATTAGCCTTGAATAATCTTTTGTATATATGTGGTATGAGTTGTAGTATCTCCCATTTCACTGCTAATTGAGCTTATTTCAATCTTCTCTCTTCTTTTCTTGGTTAATCTCTCTAATGGTCTATTGATTTTATTTATCTTTTTAAAGAACCAGCTTTTTGTTTCATTTATCTTTTGTGTTTGTGTTGTTGTTGTTTGTTTCAATTTCATTTAGTTCTGCTCTGATCTTTGTTATTTATTTCCTTCTGCTGAGTTTAGGTTTGAATAGTTCTTATTTCTCCAGTTCCATGAGGTGTGACCTTAGATTGTCTATTTGTACTCTTTTAGACTTGGTGATGTAGGCATTTAATGCTATGAACTTTTCTCTTAGCACTGCATTTGCTGTATCCAAGAGGTTTTGATAGGTTTTGTCACTATTATCATTCAGTTCAAAGAATTTTTTTAATTTTCCTCTTGATTTCATTGTTGACCCAACAATCATTCAGGAGCAGATTATTTAATTTCCATGTATTTGCATGGTTTTGAGGGTTCCTTCTGGAGTTGATTTCCAATTTTATTCCACTGTAGTCTGAGAGAGTACTTGATATAACTTCAATTTTCTTAAATTTACTGAGACTTGTTTTGTAGCCTATTATATGATCTGTCTTGGAGAATGTTCCATGTGCTAATGAATCGAATGTACATTATGCAGTTGTTGGATAGAATGTTCTGTAAATATCTGTTAAGTCAATTTGCTGTAGGGTATACTTTAAGTCCATTACTTCTCTGCTGACTTTCTGTATTGATGACCTGTCTAGTGTTCTCAGTGGAGTGTTAGAGTCTCCTGCTATTATGGTGTTGGTATCCATCTCATTTCTTAGGTCTAACAGTAATTGTTTTGTTATTCTATTCATCATGCTATTTGTTGCCTGAATACCTTGTTTTGTTTCATTTTCCACTGAGTTATTGTTACATAGGTCCTGTAAGATTTATGCTTTAAGGAGATGCTATTCTGGTATATTTTGAGGATTTGTTTCAAGATTTCGTGCTCCTTTTAGCAGTTCTTATACTGCTGGCTTGGTAGTGATGAATTCTCTCAGAGTTTGTTTGTCTGGAAAAGACTATCTTTCCTTCATTTATGAAGCTTAGTTTTTCTGGATACAAAATTCTTCTTATTTTTTTTTTTTTTTGAGATGGAGTTTCTCTCTTGTCACCCAGGCTGGAGTGCAATGGTGCAATCTTGGCTCACTGCAATCTTTACCTCCCAGGTTCAAGCAATTCTCCCACCTCAGCCTCCTGAGTAGCTGGGATTACAGGCACCCACCACCACACCCAGCTAATTTTTGTATTTTTAGTAGAGACTGAGTTCCACCATGTTGGCCAAGCTGGTCTTGAACTCCTGACCTAAGATAATCTACCCACCTCAGCCTCCTAAAGTGCTGGGATTAGAGGCATGAGCCACCACACCTGACCACAAAATTCTTAACTGATAATTATTTTGTTTAAGGAGGCTAAAGATAGGACCCCAATCCCTTCTATGGCTTCTGCTGAGAAATCTACTGTTAATCTGTTAGGTTTTCCTTTACAGGTTACCTGATGCTTTTCCCTCATAGCTCTTAAGATTCTTTCCTTCATTTTGACTTTAGATAACCTGATGACTATGTGCCTCGGTGATGATATTTTTGTGATGACTTTCGCACGTGTTCTTTGAGCTTCTTGTATTTGCATGTCTAGATCTCTAGCAAGGCTGGGAAGTTTTCCTCAATTATTCTCTCAAATATGTTTTCCAAACTTTTAAATTTCTCTTCTTTCTTGGAAACAACAATTATTCTTAGGTTTGAACATTTAACATAGTCTCAAATTTCTTGGAGGTTTTGTTCATTTTTAAAATTCTTTTTTCTTTGTCTTTGATGAGTTGGGTTAATTCAAAAATCTTGTCTTCAAGCTCTGAAGTTCTTTCTTCTGCTTGTTTGATTCTATTGCTGAAACTTTCCAGTGCATTTTGTATTTCTCTAAATGTGTTCTTGATTTCCAGAAGTTGTGATTGTTTTTATTTATGTTCTCTACTTCACTGAAGAAGTTTCATTTCATACCCTGTATCATATTTTTTATTTTTTTAAGTTGGACTTTGCTTTTATCTGGTGCCTCCTTGGTTAGCCTAATAACTGATGTTCTGAATTCTTTTTCTGGCAATTAAGAGATTTTGTCTTGGTTTGGATCAATTGCTGGTGAGCTGGTATGATCTTTTTGGAGTATAAAGAACCTTGTTTTGTCATATTACCAGAATTGTTTTTCTTGTTCCTTCTCATTTGGGTAGACTGTCAGAGGGAAGATCTGGGATTCAAAGGCCACTGTTCAGATTCTTTTGTCCCACAGGGTGCTCCCTTGATGTAGTGTTCTCCTCCTTCCCCTAGGAATGGTACTTCCTGAGAGCTGAACTATAGTGACTGTTTTTGCTCTTCTGGGTCTAGCCACCCAGCAGAGCTACTGGACTCCAGGCTGGTACCAAGGACTGTCTGCAAAGAATCCTGTGATGTGATCCATCTTCAGGTCTTGCAGCTATGGGTACCAGCACCTGCTTCAGTGGAGGTAGCTGGGGAGTGAAGTGGACTCTGTAAGTGTCCTTAGTTGTGTTTTTATTTAGTGTGCTGCTTTTGTGTTTGTTGGCCTCCAAACAGGAGTTAATGTTTTTAAGAGCACATCAGCTGCAGTCCTATAGGGATGATGCAAACTTGCCCTAGGGATACCTGGTTAAGTATTCAGGTTTCTCAGGTGGTGAGCAGGGCTATATAGCTATCAAGAGATTATAACTTTTATCTTCAGCTAAGTAGAGAAAGACCACCACACCAGGTAGGGGCTAGATAGGCAAATCTGAGCTCAGCCTTTCCTTGGGCAGGTCTTGCTGTGGCAGCTGTGGTGGATGGCAATGTGGTTCCCAGTCCAGTGGAGTTATATTCACAGTGGGATTATGGCTGACTTTGCTGAGTTGTACAGGTCACCAGGGAAGTAGGGGAAAGCTAGCAGTCACTGACCTTACCCCACTCTCACACAGCCTACAGTCCTAAAGGCCAGTCTCACTCCCACTGTGCCCCCACAACAGCTCCACGTGTGGCAGCCAGTGACCAGGGCAAGCCACCATGTGAAGAAAGCAAGCCGACTCACAGTTTTTCCATATATCAGGGAGCCAACAGCAGTAATCCTGGTCCTTCAAACGGTCTGTGGATTCTCTCAGCTTTTCTGGTATGTTCCTGCAGTAGTTCTTGGAGCAAGTTTCTGATGTGAGCCTCCACATACTACACAGTCCATCAGAGTGGGAGCTACAAACTATACCTGCCTCCTATCACCATCTCCCTAGACTGGAGATGAGCTTTTCAATACCTGATCCTGATGTTACCTATTCCAGGTAACCGGAGGTACACAACTCCCTGTTGTAAATGGGACATTATGACCAGCCTGTTTCCAGAAACACCGTAACAGGTATTTGCCATCCCCTGGAGGGAGGCATAGCCATGTTAAATGATGAGCACTCTTTCTATATCAACAATAAATATCAAAGCAGCTCTGAGACTTGTGCATTTTTAAAATGACAGGAAGAAAATTAGCTCTATAGTCTTTACATCCCTAGAACTCAAGTAAGAAAAGAGTTCCTGATTTTTTTTTGTTCATACTAAACCATAGTGGAAATGCAATGACTTCAAAAGAACAAAAATCTTTGAGAGAGAATGAGCTCATCAGGACAGGTTCTTTTTACTCAAGTCTTAAGAAAGTCATTTTTAAAACTAGGATAATAACAATTTTTCATATATCACTCTAGTTTCCTGATTGCATGTCTCAAAACATGATGTGACATGAAGCTTTAAATCATATTAACTTTTTTGTTGCTGCTGTTGCTGTTGTTGTTAACATATTTGGAAAAGAGAGGCCAAAGTAATAATAATCATGTCACCCAAATTAATAGCACAACATCTGGGTTGCAACTTTTACAGATTCATCCAAACTGGAACTAAACGCACATTATCTTTGCTGACTGAACAGTATTATTGTACTTTCTCTAAACATAGCAATGGAATCTGACATGCAGGAATCTGTGGTATCATTACCTTGGGTGTGAAATGCTGTTTTCGTGCCTTTGGCAAACATCAGTCACCTGGCCTTGACACTCTAATTTCATCTCTACAGCTTGCCTTGCCATTGTCAACAAATTGTTCTGATTACACTTGTCCGGTTCCACTCTGGTTGAAAAGAAAATAAGCCTCTGAACAACTAACCATTTGCTCCTCCAGGTTTGTCTTGCAAAATCTAAAAATCGCTTTATACTGGGGATGCTGATGGAAAGAACTCAGATCCTAGACAAACAGATGTGGGCTTAAACTCTGCTCCACCACCCTCATGCTGGGCAACTGGCAGCAATTGTCTCAATTTCTTTGAGGATCAATTTCCCCATCTGTCATGCAAGGATAAAACTACCTAATTTGTCCAGAGGTGGGGGGGATTTAAAGGAGAAAATGAGATAAAAGCCCAGTGTCTGGCACTAAGTAGGGCCTACTGAATTGCCCCCATCCCACCCTATCTCCCCAGAGTCTACTCTGCCCCAGAGTTAGTACTAGACAATCTTTTTTAACAACAGTTTTGTCAAATGTTATTCATTCTAGCTTGGGCAGAAAACCTAAGGACCAAATAAACAAGTTATCTAGCTTATTTCCAACCATCTCTTCAGTGCCTAGAACTGTTCACAAAACATTTAGGCACTCAGAAAACATTTGAAGAATGACGGAATGTAACTGCAAGCCCAGGACCACCCAAAGTTGCCTGGAAACATGGCATGCCCATGCCAGCTTTCAGTAGCTGTCTACAGCAACCAATAGTTCTTACCATCAAAGACCTTTATAAATCTTCATTTCCCATCTACCCTCCTCCCTATAAATACTAGAAATAATGATTTCATCAACAACTAATCAAGGGCTTGGATCAGCATGAAGTAGCTAAGATTACCATCCTGAGTTAATCAAATTCCAGCTTAAAATAAATAAGATTCTATTTCACTGATGTATTGGCTAAGTTAAAATAATAAGAGGAAAGAGCCGTCAAGATGGCTGAATAGGAACAGCACCAGTCTGCATCTCTCAGTGAGACTGATGCAGAAAGCAGGTGATTCCTGCATTTTTGACTGAGTGACCCTCCAGCAAACTTCAGCAGACCTGCAGCAGAGGGGCTTGACTGGTAGAAGGAGAATTAACAAACAGAAAGAAATAGTTTCAACATCACCAACATCAAACCAAAAGTAGATAAATCCAGGAAGATGGGGAGAAACCAGCACAAAAAGGCTAAAAATTCCAAAAACCAGAACACCTCTTCTCCTCCAAAGGATCATAACTCTTTGCCAGCAAGGAAACAAAACTAGTTGGAGAATGAGTTTGATGAATTGACAGAAGTAGTCTTCAGAAGGTGAATAATAACAAACTCTTCCAAGCTAAAGAAGCATGTTCTAACCCAAAGCAAGGAAGATAAGAACCTGGAAAAAAGGTTAGACAAATTTCTAACTAGAATAACCAGCTTAGAGAAGAACATACATGACCTGACGGAGCTGAAAAACACAGCACAAGAACTTACTTTGTGAAGCATATATAAGTATCAGTAGCCAACTCGATCAAGCAGAAGAAAGGATATCAGAGATTGAAGATCAACTCAGTGAAATAAAGTAAGAAGACGAGATTAGAGAAAAAATAGTGGGGAAAAAGACGAACAAAGCCTCCAAGAAATATGGGACTATGCGAAAAGACCAAATCTACCTTTGATTGGTGAACCTGAAAGTGATGGGGAGAATGGAATCAAGTTGGAAAACACTCTTCAGGATATTATCCAAGAGAACTTCCCCAACCTAGCAAGGCAGGCCAACATTCAAATTCAGGAAATACAGAGATATTCCACAAAGATATTCCTCCAGAAGAGCAACCCCAAGACACATAATTGTCAGATTCACTAAGGTTAAAATGAAGGAAAAATGTGAAGGGCAGCCAGAGAGAAATATCGTGTTACTCACAAAGGGAAGCCCATCAGACTAAGAGTGGCTCTTTCAGCAGAAACACTACAAGCCAGAAGACAGTGGGGGCCAATATTCAACATTATTTAAAAAAAAAGAATTTTCAATCCAGAACTTCAAATCCAGCCAAACTAAGCTTCATAAGCAAAGAAGAAATAAAATCCTTTACAGACAAGCAAATTCTGAGAGATTTTGTCACCACCACATCTGCCTTACAAGACCTCCTGAAGGAAGCACTAAACATGGAAAAGAACAAATGGTACAAGCCACTGCAAAAACATACCAAATTGTAAAGACCATCAATGCTATGCAGAAACTGCATCAACTAATGGACAAAATAACCAGCTAGCATCATAATTACAGCATCAAATTCACACATAACAATATTAACCTTAAATGTAAATGGGCTAAATGCTTCAATTAAAAGACACGGACTGGCAACTTGGATAAACAGTCAAGACTCATTGGTGTGTTGTATTCTGGAGACCCATCTCATGTATAAAGACAAACATAGGCTCAAAATAAAGGGATGGAGGAAGATTTACCAAGCAAATGGAGAACAAACAACAACAACAAAAAAGCAGGAGTTGCAATCCTAGTCTCTGATAAAATAGACTTTAAACCAACAGAGATCAAAAGAGACAAAGAAGGGCATTACATAATGGTAAAAGGATCAATGCAACAAGAAGAGCTAATGATCCTAAATATATA
>CAUYLG010062926.1:0-16846 GCA_963573385.1 Cacajao melanocephalus | reverse complement strand
CACCAAGAACCGCCGCGCCGTGGCACTGGTAAAACCGCCACGCCGGTCACAAGAGTCGCGCTGGCGACCCGTGGGGCTCCTCTGCTGGGAATCTCCTGGTCCATGGGCAACGAAAATTCATCTGTAAGTGTGGCGTCCTCTTGTTCTCGTTCTGTGCGCTTTCTCTGGGAGCTACAATCCTGAGCTGCTAGTAGTCAGCCATCTTGGATCTCTCTCCCCATACCACATGTTTTAAAAATTGGGGATATGTCATGCAGGGGGTATAGAGTTTTAGTTCTGCAAGATGAAAAGTTCTAGAGAGTGACTGTCTTAACAATGTGAATATGCTTAATACCACTGAACTGTACACTTGTTTAAAATGCCTAATTTTAATTTTTTTGAGACAGGGTCTCACTCTGTCGATCTCATTTGATGCTTTCGGTAAAATAACGATAAAGGCTTTTTCTATGTTAATTATATACAAGATGCTGAAGTTAACATACTGATGTACCCAGTAAACATATCCATAAAGAATGTAAATGAGCAGAAAATAAATATTCTAGTTCTCTAAGGCATGGTTAACAAGAAAGCCACCTATACAAGCATCTATACCAAAATAATAATGATGATTAACTAAATTTTAAAAATCCATATTTGATATTGCCCTGTTGTCAAAAAACCAAGAACAAAAAGAAAAAAACAAGTACATGCAAAAAGCAAAAGCAAAAAAGGATTATGACACGGCTCACAGGTGTTAAGAAGCTCCTAAAATGGCTCAGGAAGTGGCCAAGGAGATGGACAAGAAAGATAAGGCTTTCAAGTAGAAACAAAAAGAGGAGCAGAAGAAACTCCAGGGGCCAGAAGTGACAGGGAAGGGCCCCTGGTCACAGGTGATATATTAAGAAATCCAGCAAAAAGCCAGCAGTTCTTTGTGCTTGAGGCAATGGTGACCCTGGGTTCCATTCCTGTTTAAACATCTGTATTCCCTGCCATAATATCTTTTGCCATCTATAGCTAGAATGAAGTATGGTCTTGGAGCTTGTTGTACATTTAAGAATTAACTTTCATTTAAAAAAAAAAAAAGTGGCCAGACAAGGTGGCTCACACCTATAATCCCAGCAATTTGGGAGGTCGAGGCAGGCGGATCCCCTGAGGTCAGAAGTTCGAGACTAGCCTAGCCAACACAGTGACACCCCTCTCTACTACAAATACAAAAATGAGCTGGGCGTAGTGGTGCACATCTATAATCACAGCTACTTGGGAGGCTGAGGTAGGAGAATTGCTTGAACCCGAGAGGCAGATGTTGCAACGAGCCGAGATCACGCCACTGGACTCCAGCCTGGGCGACAGAGCGAGACTCCATCTCAAAAAACAAACAAACGAACAAAATAAAAACAAACAAAAATGTATTACGGCAGCTACAAAAAATAGGAGAGAAGGCACTGAACAAAATGTCAGTTAAAACAATTTCCTTTGAAAGACAAGAAATTAAATACAGAAAATGGAAGAACCTGAAATTGGAATAGAAATAGACCACAACTGTAGTTACAGAAAAGTATCTCGGGAGGTGGGGAGCTGGGGGTGGGGGGGAGACAGCATTAGGAGAAATATCTAATGTAGATGATGGGTTGATGGGTGCAGCAAACCACCATGGCACACGTATACCTATGTAACAAACCTGCACAATCTGCACATGGACCCCAGAACTTAAATTTAAAAAAAATCTCTAATTCAAACAGGAAAGCACTTATTCTTTGTCCTAAACAGGTGTAGTCAAATAAAGAATCCTGGTTTATGAAACGCTGATACGATTTCACTCTCACCTTATAGCAACAAAACTAACCCCAGAGGTTTTGTACAAGTCAAGGAGACAAAAAGAGACCAGGGCTTACACAAGAACCAGGAGAACATGCCGAAGACAAAACCTAACCAAAGACTGCAACGCCTGGGCCAAATTTTGTGGACTGAGGAAGAAGGAGGAAAAGCAGGGGAAGGGCCTTTGGAGTCAAAGGTACAGGAAGTGCAAAGGCTTGGGGGCGTGGGAGCACACAGAGTGCTGGAAGATCCCAAAGAACTCATCACCCACTGTGGGGGTTAGACACACAAGGAGTCTGGGGTTACAGGTCAGGAGGGCGCGGAGGCTGCACGAGGCTACACGAGGCTACACGGAGGAGACATATCCTGAAAATCAGACCAGCACTGCATTTGTAATTTAGAAAGATTCTGTGGCACCCCTCTGAAGAGAAACTGGGGTTAGACCGGAAGACCAGGTAAGAGGGTACAGCTGTAATCTGGGCAAGAAATGAATATACTCTGATCTAAGGCTGAAGCATGGGATATAGGAGACAACTTTCAAGAACAGTTAGGAAGTGGCAGCAGGGATGGAAGAAAGTGACACATGTGGGAGGAAAGAGGAAATACTTCAGGATGACTCGAGTTTCCATCCTTGGGGAACTGAGAGGATAGTGGTGGTCTTCCTGATACGGGGGGCCCAGAAAGAGAAGCCCACCCATAGTCCTGCGGTATTGCAGGTACCTGGGGGGACACCCAGTGGAGACGACCTGTGGGCAGTCATCACATTGTGTCACACATGCCCTTACCAAAAACCTGCAATGGCTCCCCAATGACCATATAGGCTCCCCAGCTGGCTTCATGGATCAACCAGGAGATCCTGATGCCCTTCCAGAGGCCAGAACTCTCAGTAGGGAGGAAAGAGTAGCCAATAACAGCCATTCACACAGCTTGACGCAGGGACTTCACAGTCAGCAAAATATTCACCTCCTGCTCTTACGCAGAAAAAAAAATCAGGCCTCCCCGCTTCAACAATCTTGAAGCCAGATCTAGGTTTTGCCATTTACCTAGTGGGTGACTTAACCTCTCTAAGGCTGTTTCTTTCTCTGTAAAAGTAAAATATAATGACTTGGCCAAAGGTCTCTAATAGCTCCTTTTATTTAACTGTTAGTCCTTAATATTTATTATGGATGATTTACATAGCAGAACTGTATTGTGTCTGGATAAGTTTTTTTTTTTTTTTTTAAAAAGCTTCTCTGTTTCTCGTTTTTTGGGATAATAATTAAACTTGGTTCTCTCTTTCAAGTACCATTTAATTTTAGGAGACCCTCAAACACTGCCAATGGCACCAAGTAAACAGTGTGAAAATAAACAGAATCTAAAAGCTGTTGGAATCCCCAAAACATTCCAAGCCTTGAGGGAAAAGTGTCTGTGATCTGAGTCAAAGATGGATAAAATTTCTGATTCTCAGATTATAGATTAGCTCACTTTCTTATTTTCCCTGTTCTATACAATGATTAAAGATTCATAATTAACAACCCTTGTTAGAGATGAACTTTCCCCTTGGTGTCCTGTTTACGCTTAAACCATATGACAGAAAACCCATAACTATTATACCTTCTCCAATGTACCCTCCCCAAAAAGAAACACTGCCTATAACTAATCAAATTGCTGTAGCTATGTGCCAACCCTATATGAAAAACGTTGTAATCCTGCTACAAACTCCTGTCTCTATCTATATAAAATCGAAAACGTCCCTACTTCAGAACTGACTCCATTCCATTGCAATTGGTGTTTCCAGGTGGGCCATCCTCAAACTTTGCACTTGAATGACTTCTCTTTATATTAGATTCTGATACTTCGGATTACTTTAGGTTGACAACAGGCCTTTAGGTTGCCAGTCTTTTCTTGATATTTGTGGCCATTTGTCTGATCTCTTTTTTCTTGATATATCTAACTGCAAAGACAAGTTCATTAACTAAACTCACTTTAAAATTTCAAATGAAATTACATTTTTCATTTGTTTAAGTCAATGGTCCTACCACAGACAAATTAATTTTTTTTTTTTTGACAGTCTTGCTGTCGCCCAGGCTGGTGACACAGTGGCACAATCTTGGCTCACTGCAATGTCCAACTCCTGAGTTCAAGCAATTCTCATGCCTCAGCCTCCTGAGCAACTGGGATTACAGGTGTATGCCACCAGGCCTGGCTAATTTTTCTATTTTTAGTAGAGATGAGGTTTTACCAGGTTGGCCAGGCTGGTCTCGAACTCCTGGCCTCAAGAGATCTACCCACCTTGGCCTCCCAAAGTGCTGGGATTACAGGCATAAGCTACTGCGCCTGGCCCAAATTAATTATTAAAGTATATTTAGTACCAGTGATTTAAAAATCACTTAATATATATTTTTCTAAGTTCTGTCTTACAGGCCTAAAAACTGAGAGCATATTTACCAGAAGAACTGTTCAAAGTTCTGGACTAGGAGGGGCAAAACTCAAATTAGTATCATTTTCATAAGCAGGAATTACATGAAAGACTGAAATAGAATATAATTTTTTTTTTGAGACGGAGTTTTACTCTTGTTGCCCAGCCTGGAGTGCAATGGTGCAATCTCAGCTCACTGCAACCTCTGCTTTCCTGGTTCAAGCAATTCTCCTGCCTCAGCCTCCCGAGTGGCTGGGATTATAGGCACCCACCACCATGCCCAGCTAATTTTTGTTATTTTTAGTAGAGACGGGGTTTCACCATGTTCATCAGGCTGGTTGTGAACTCCTGAACTCAGGTAATCAACCCACCTCGGCTTCCCAAAGTGTGGGATTACAGGCATGAGCCACCATGCCCGTCCTGGAGTATAATTTTTAAATTGAGGGTTGGGGAGGGAAGAGAGAGGTGATCTTGTGAACACAGAAGAGGCCTGAGAGAATTTGGAAAGACAAAATGACCCTGACTATCCCAAGGTGAGAGGCTCAAGGAAATCAGTTTTGCAGTCAGGAAAACCCAAGTATTGTATCTTGAATGAAGTTACTAGATATAAAAAGTGGGGAGAGGGCAGTGCTATGAGGTTTTTGACATATTTAAAAGAAAACATTTTAAGGAAATGTGCTGCAGAAATACACTATCCATGATGGTAATGATGTGATCTTAATGGTGAAGTAAAACTGTATAGACCAGAAGCAATGCTACAATCAGGAAGAAAATTAACTCCTCTGGTACTTTCCCCAAAACTTAAAATCCTTCATTTTTTTCCTTTTTCCCCCTGAGACAAAGTCTTAGTTTATTACCTAGGCTGGAATGCAGGGGTGTGACCTCTGCTCACTACAACCTCTGCCCCCTGTGTTCAGGTGATCCTCTTGCCTCAGCCTCCCAAGTAGCTGGGAATACAGGCATGCGCCACCACGCCAGGCTAATTTTTTGTATTTTTAGTAGAGATGGGGTTTCTCCATGTTGGCCAGGCTGCTCTTGACTCCTAACCTCAAGAGATCCACCTACCTCAGCCTCCCAAAGTGCTGGAATTATAGGTGTGAGCCACTGCGCCCAGCCAATCCTTCACATTTCTTTGGAGGGAATGCTAAAATAATGGTTTTTGTTTCCTCTGCACTCCAAATGAGATAAGTGAGAATAGAAATATTATAATTTTAACAGTATTTTAAAACGCTTTTCAAGACAGGCAGGGTGGCTAATACCTGTAATCTCAGCACTTTGGGAGGCTGAGGAAGGTGGATCACAAGGTCAGGAGTTTGAGACCAGCCTGACCAACATGTTGAAACCCTGTCTCTACTAAAACTCCAAAAATAAAAAAATAAAAAGCCGGGGCTGGGTGAGGTGGCTCGCACCTGTAATACCAGCACTTTGGGAGGCTGAGGTGGGTGGATCACCTGAGGTTGAGTTCAAGACCAGTCTGACCAATATGGAGAAACCCCATCTCTACTAAAAATACAAAAAAATTAGCCAGGCATGGTGGCACATGCCTGTAATCCCAGCTACCTGGGAGGCTAAGGCAGGAGAATTGCTTGAACCCAGGAGGCAGAGGTTGCAGTAAGCAGAGATCGCGCCATTGCACTCCAGACTGGGTAACAAAAGCGAAACTATCTCAATAAAAATTGAGCCCAGGAGGTCGAGGCTGCAGTAAGCCATGACGGCGCCTCTATACTCTAGCCTGGGTGACAGACACCCTGTCCTAAATAAATAAATAAATCCTCTACACCTACAACAAAAATTAGCCTTAGCATTTTCAAATTTTTAATATAACACTAACAACAGTCCCTTATTTATTTATTTTTGAGATATGGTCTCACTCTGTTACCCAGGCTGGAAGGCACTGGCGTGATCTGGGCTCAATGCAGCCTCAACCTCCCAGCTCAAGCGATCCTTCCATTTCAGCCATCTGAGTAACTGGGACTACACCCAGTTAAATTTTGTATTTTTTGTAGGGCTGGGGTTTTGCCATGTTGCCTGCTAGTCTCAAAACTCCTGAGAACAAGCGATCCACCCTACCTTGGCTGGGATTACAGGTGTGTGCCACTGCCCAGGCCAAACAGTCCCTTAATTCCTCCAAAATAAACATCAGAAAAGCCGCCATTAGTCTTAATCCTATCATCATATTTCAAAACCATCCACAGCTTTCACTTTTTTAATACATCTTTCCTCCATCTCCTACAAATTATCAGTAATTTCGCTAGCTCTCATGGTAGTGAGCATTTTCTCTACGTCAGGGCACAGAGCACACACTACGTTCTTTTTCTTTTTTTTTTTTTTTGGAGATGGAGTCTTGTCTGCTGCCCAGGCTGGAGTGCAGTGGTGAATCTCAGCTCATTCCACCTCCACTTCCCGGGTTCAAGCAATTCCTCTGTCTCAGCCTCCTGAGTAGCTGGGATTATAGGCATGAGCCACCACCTCCAGCTCATTTTTCTATTTTTAGTAGAGAGGGTGTTTCGCCATGTTGGCCAGGATGGTCTCGGACTCCTGACCTCAAGCAAGCCGCCCACCTCAGCCTCCCAGAGTGCTGGGATTACAAGCATGACATCACCGGGCCTGGCAGGCACACTACATCCTAACATGCAAAAGCATTAAGTCTATGAGGGTCATTCATTCCGCAAATCTTTTTTTCTCTTGAAATGGAGTTTCACTCTTGTTGCCCAGGCTGGAGTACAATGGCGCGATCTCGGCTCACTGCAACCTCTACCTCTCGGGTTCAAGCAATTCTCCTGCCTTAGACCCCCAAGTAGCTGGGACTACAAGCATACTTGACCACGCCAGGCTAACTTTGTATTTTTAGTAGAGACGAAGTTTCTCCATGTTGGTCAGGGTGATCTTGAACTTCCGACCTCAGGTGATCTGCCCACCTTGGCCTCCCAAAGTGCTGGGATCTGCAAATATTTATAGAGCAAGTATCCTATGTGTCTGGCGTTGTTGTAGGCACTGGAGGAAAAGAGTAAATTTCCTGTCCTCACGGAGCTTACAATGTATTTGAGAATGTATCTGAGAACAAAATAAAATTAATCTCAGTACATGCAAGCTCCAAATAATTAAAGCAGGGCAAGGGGCTGAGAGTAAGAGAGGTGCTCTTCAGTGATGCCTCATCTAAGGAGACTTCTGAGCAAAGACAAGGAAGAACCAGACAGGAAAAGACGTGTGTGAGGAGAGTTCCAGGCAGCCCAAACAGCACGTGTAAAAGACCTGAAACCACAGCAAACTTACTCGACAGTATGACCAGCTGGATTGCTCTCTCTCTCTCTCTCCTAGGTAAGGAAAAATGCTGTTTCATTAATACAGTACCTACATGCCCCTGCCTCTATCAAAAGACATGTTCAAGGCCAGGTGTGGTGGCTCACACGTGTAATCCCAACACTTTGGGAGGCTGAGACAGATGGATCACCTGAGGTCTGGAGTTCGAGACCAGCTTGGCCAACATGGTGAAACTCCGTCTCTACTAAATATACAAAAAATTAGCTTGGTATGCTAATTAAAAATTAGTGGTGGTGTGGTAATCCCAGCTACATGGGAGGTTGAGGCAGGAGAATCGCTTGAACCTAGGAAGCACAGATTGCAGTGAATCAACATAGTGCCACTGCACTCCAGCCTGGGAGATGGAGCAAGACTCCATCTAAAAAAATAAATCATCCTTACTACTGTACTGAGAGTTAAAAAAAAAAAATCTACAAATAAAGACATGTTCAAGGCTGCACGGTGTGGTGGTTCAAGGCCAGGTATGGTGGCTCAAGCCCGTAATTCCAGCACTTTGGGAGGTCAAGGCAGGAGGACTGGTTAAAGTCAGGAGTTTGAGGCCAGACTGGGCAACACAGCGAGACCCTGTGTGGTGGCACATGCCTATAGTCCCAGCTACATGGGAGGATTGCTTGAGCCCAGGAGTTCAAGGCTGCAGTGAGCTATGATCACGCCACTGCACTCCAGCCTGGGCAACAAGAGTGAAACTGTCTCAAAACAAAAAAACAAAACAAGAACATGTTCATAAGGAGTTGTTAAGTACGTACTGTTGGCTACTTTCCAAATGATTGAAAATAATGATTGCCTAACCATCCCCTTTTCAACAGGGTTGTACAGTCCAATGGGGCATTCTCATTTCACAGATGATTAGATGCTCGGGGACTGGGGAGGGAATCCCTTAGCAACCCTTTACTTTCGGAATGGAAAAAAAAGGTGGTTTGACGGGAACAAATATTCGAAAAACTAAACTTTTTGCCAACCCTATTTAGCAGGCAACGAAGGTGTGCTTCTAAACCTCTCAGCACAGGGCTGACTGGGAGGACTCGAGTTTCAGCCTGCGCAGCAGGACCTCCATCCGCTCGTAAAGCTTCCACCCAGCTTGAGGGCTGGAGAAAGCACTCTTAGTCCGCAGCCAGTCCACTCCTACTCTGGGAAATGCATACAAAGCAAGCAGTCCCCGGAGCCCGCGTGGCGCACAGTAGGCTCCCAGTGAGCGGCGACGCAGGACACAGGGGCGGAACATGTGGGCTGGACCCACAGAAGGCAGGCGCGGGGAAGCAGCGGCACCGTGAAGGGCTTCAGGGAAAAGACCAGTTTTCTTTTGACGGAGGGACAAGAGTTTAGGGAGCGTCCGGGGCAAAGAAAGGGAAAAGAAGAGGCCCCCCGGGGGACAGCGCCCGTGACGACGGGCCGGGCAGAGGGCGGAGGGCGAAGGGCAGGGGGAGCGGTGAGCAGCGAGCGGCGCCTGCACTACCGAAGCGCAGGACTCGCCGAGTTCCAGCCACGCGCCCGCAGGCGCGATCCGTAATGGAGGCGTCGCGGGCTCCGACCACTGCAGGGCCGCCTTCTGAGTCCGCACTGCCTCTCGGGGCGGAGCCCTGGGGCTGAGGCTGGGGCCCAGGCCGGGCCAAGGGCTGGCCGAGGAGCCCCAGCGGCCGCAGGGAGGCCGCGCACTTACCCGGAGCCTGGGAGCGCGGGCGCGGCGTGAGCCGGGCGGCGAGGTAGCCTGCGCTCCGCTCGGGGCGCAGGAGGGCGGCGAGGGCCACTCGGAGGAGCCAGCGGCTGGGGCGGCCGGGCAAAAGCAGCGCCTTCCGCGCCAGGAACCCGATGCGCTCGCGCCGACTCACCGGCGACCGGGCTCGTACACGTGCTGCGCTGCGACGCGCCGCGGCCGGGCCGGACCCGCCCTGGGGGTGGAGCCCGCTCCCCACCGCCGGCCCCGCCCCCGCCCCACCCCCTCGGAGAGACCGACTGGCCAGAGAGCACCCCCACGCGGACGCCCAGTCTGCGCGCGCTCACCCCAGACCTCCCACGCGGCCGCGCCTGGGCCGCACCTGCGGCAGAAAGCGATTTTACCAAGCATCTAAGAGATCTTTAGATCTTTAAGAACTCCAAGGCAGCGATTGCCTCCTTTGGTGTTAGTTACATTCTAAGAAGTGTTTCCTCCACATAGTTGTCGCCTTTTCATGTTGCACTGACCACGCAGTTAACAGTAATGAGAAGAGAATCACTTTAGGGTCTAAATATTGTTCTACATTTGATCCTGGAAATGTAGTGGATCTAAGCGTACCATCTTGCTACTTCCTACCGTTCTTGCTTGATGGCTCCCCACAGGATCTGCTTCAAGAAACCTGATCATAGGTTTGTTTTTGTTTTGACAGTCTCCCTCTGCCTCCCAGGCTGGAGTGCAGTGGCGTGAACACAGCTCAGTGCAGTCTCGACCTCCCAGGCTCAAGCAATCCTCCCACCTCAGCCTCCCGAGTAGCTGAGACTACAGGTGCACCCCAATACACCCAGGCTAATTTTTTTTTTAATTTTATTTTTTAATTTTATTTTTGGTAGAGACAAGGTTTCACTATGTTGCCTAGGCTCTGATAGTTTTTTGTTTTTCTTTTGTTCGTTTTTCGAGACGGAGTCTCGCTCTGTGCCCAGGCTGGAGTGCAATGGCGCCATCTAGGCTCACTGCAACCTCTGCCTCCTTAGTTCAAGCGATTCTCCTGCCTCAGCCTCCGGAATAGCTGGGCAGGATTACAGGCGTCCACCACCACGCCCAGCTAATTTTTTGTATTTTTGGTAGAGACAGAGTTTCACTATGTTGGCCAGGCTGGTCTCGAATTCCTGACTTCGTGATCCGCCCGCCTCACCCTCTCGAAGTGCTAGGATTACAGTCGTGAGCTACTGTGACCGGCCTCTGATAGTTTTGTTTTGTTTTGTTTGAGAGAGAGTCTCACTCTGTTGCCGGGTTGAAGCGATTCTCCTGCATCAGCCTCCCTAGTAGCTGGGACTACAAGCGCTCGACATCATGCTAGGCTAATTTTTTTGTATTTTTCGTAGAGACAGACTTTTTTTAAATTTTTTTTATTTTTATTTATTTATTTTTTTGAGACGTTGTCTTGCTCCATCACCAGGCTGGAGTGCAGTGGCGCGATCTCGGCTCACAGCAACCTCGTGACAGACTTTTCATTGTTGGCCTCAAACTCCTGACCTCAAGTGATCTGCCTACTTAGGCCTCCCAAAGTGCTGGGATTACAGGCATGAGCCACCACGCCCTGCCCAATATGTTTTGTTTTGTTTTGTTTTACAAAATTAAATATACTATCACCATACAATTCAGCAGTTACACTCCTTGGTATTTACCTAAGGAAGAGGAAAACTATGTTCACACAAAAAGCTGCACATGTATCATTATAGCTGCATTATTCATAATTGGCAAAACTTAAGGACCAAGATGTCCTTCTGTCGGTGAATAAAGTGTGCTATATCCAAACGATGGAATATTGGTGCCAAAAAGAAATGATCTTAGCAAGCCATGAAAAACCATGGAGGAAACTTAAATGCATTGATTGAATGATTGATTGATTGATTGAGTGAGTGAGATGGAGTTTTGTTCTTGTTGCCCAGACTAGGGGCAACAAGATCTTGTTGGCGCGATCTCTGCTCACGGCAATCTCCACCTCCTGGGTTCAAGTGATTCTCCTGCCTCAGCTTCCTGAGTACCTGGGATTACAGGCGTGTGCTACCATGCCTGGCTAATTTTGTATTCTTAGTAGAGATGGGTTTTCTCCATGTTGGTCAGGCTGGTCTCGAACTCCCAACCTCAGGTGATCCTCCCTCCTCAGCCTCCTAAAGTGCTGTGAGTACAGGCATGAGCCACCGCACCCGGCCTTAAATGCATATTACCAAGTGAAAGAAAACTCTCTGGACTGGTCACGGGCACAGTGGCTCACACGTGTAATCCCAGCGTTTTGGGAGGCTGAGGCAGGTGGATCACTTAAGGTCAGGAGTTCAAGAGCAGCCTGGCCAATGTGGTGAAAACCCATCTTTACTGAAAATGCAAAATATTAGCCAGGTGTGGTGGCGCACACCTGTAATCCGAGCTACTCAAGACGCTGAGGCAGGAGAATGGTTTGAATCTGGGAGGCAGAGGTTTCAGTGAGTTGGGATGGAACTACTGCACTCCAGCTCTTTGCGACAGAGCAAGCTCCGTCTCAAAAAAAACAAAAAACAAAACAAAACAAAAAACACTAATCTGAAAAGGACACTCATTATGTTAATCCAACTAAATGACATTCTGAAAAAGGCAAGACTATGAAGACAGTAATAAAATTAGTCGTTGCCAGGGCTTAGGAGAAAAGGAAGGATGACTAGGTGGAGCACAGAGAATTTTTAGGGAAGTGAAACTACTCTGTATGATACTGTAATGGTGGCCACATGTCATGAGTCATTTGTTTAAGCCCATAAAATCTACAACAGGGGTCCCCAACCCCCCAAGCTGTGGACCAGTACCAGTCAGTGGCCTGTTGGGAACCAGGCTATAGTGCTGCATTCCTGCCTGAGCTCCACCTCCTGACAGATCAGGGGTAGGATTAGATTCTGATAGGAGTGAGGACCCTATTGTGAACTGCACATGTGAGGGATCTAGGTTGCACTGCTCCTTATGAGAATCTAATGCCTGATGATCTGAAGTGGAACAGTTCATCCTGGAACCGTCTCTACCCCCTAGTCCGAGGAAAAAATGCTTTCCATGAAACCAGTCCCTGGTGCTAAAAAGGTTGGAGACTGCTGATCTATAATACCAAGAGTGAGCCTTAATGTAAACTACAGATTTTGGGTGATAATGTGTAATGTAGGTTCATCAGTTATAACAAATATACTTTGGTGGGGGAGAGGCTATGCACTTGTGAGGTCGGAGGTATATGAGAAATCTCTATACCTTCCTCTCAATTTTGCTGTAACCTAAAACTGCTTTTAAAAAGTAAAGTCTTAAAAAAAAAAATTCCTGAGAGGCCAGGCACGGTGGCTCTCATTTGTAATTCCAGCACTTTGGGAGGCCTAGGCAGGCGGATCACGAGGTCAAGAGATCAAGACCATCCTGGCCAACATGGTGAAACCCCGTCTCTGCTTAAAATACAAAAATTAGCTGTGTGTGGGGGCGGGCACCTGTAGTCCCAGCTATATGGGAGACTGAGGCAGGAGAATCGCTTGAACCTGGGAGGTAAAGGTTGCTGTGAGCCGAGATCCCTGTAGTCCCAGCTATATGGGAGACTGAGGCAGGAGAATCGCTTGAACCTGGGAGGTGGAGGTTGCTGTGAGCTGAGATCACACCACTGCACTCCAGCCTGACGACACAGTGAGAAAAAAAAATCTGAGAGTGCAGCCCAACGCTTCATAAACACATTTAGAGCAAAGATTTTTTCACATTTCTTTGGCCGTTAGCCAAACTTTACTCTTTTTGCATTTCAGCCAAAACTGCGTTAAGACAAGGTACAAGTCAAACATGCATTTTTGGTTTTCTGTTTTCCAAAATGGGCAACTCTTTATTTTTTGGTTAAAATAACAGAAGTGTTCAAAACCTCTTCCCAGTACCAACTTCCTCTAATAAACATTCAACTGTTGAGGCCAGGCGCGGTGTCTCACGCCTGTAATCCCAGCAGTTTGGGAGGTCGATGTGGGTGGATCACGAGGTCAGGAGTTCGAGACCAGCCTAGCCAACATGGTGAAACCCTGTCTATACTAAAAATACAAAAATTAGCCAGGCATGGTGGCAGACACATATAGTCCCACCTACTGAGGAGGCCGAGGCAAGAGAATTGCTTGAACCTGGGAGGCGTAGGTTGCAGTGAGCCGAGACCTCACCACTACACTCCAGCCTGCAGCCTGGATGACAGAGTGAGACTCTCAAAAAAAAAAAAAAAGAAAGAAAGAAAATTTAACAGTTGAATGTTCTCCTCGAGTAAAAAATTCCATTCTAACGTGTCTATTATATATAACATACAGTATCCTGCTTTTAACTCCACCCCACCCTATAGATTGCTAAGTGCCTATCACACACACTCTCTCATCTTTCGTCGTTATTATTGCCTACTATGCTGTCTACTCTGATGCCTTCTCCACGCCCCAGATAGTAGTTCACTGTTTTCTGTGCTCCCTCAGTCATTGCAAACATTTCTGTTGTCAAAACTATACATTTAATCTTAAATTATTTATTTCCCTGTATATTTCCTTTATCAGAAAGTGGATTTTTCAGAAGCCAAAATTTGGGTTTAGGACAATCTTTTTTCTCCTTTAATTTAATTTTTAATTGTTATCAGAGTATACATTTTTGTTATCAGAGTAATCGTTGTAATTTAGAGGCAAATGATTCTGTAGAAACTTTGTAAGGTTTGCAATGAAGCAACATGGACTGTATTCCCACTTCAGCCCTCGCCTGTTTCTGCCTTCTCAAAGGCAGTCATATTTTGCCTCTTTTTTTTTCCTTGCGATGGAGTCTTGCTCTGTCGCCAGGCTGGAGTGCAACAGCATGATCTTGGCTTACTGCAACCTCTGACTCCCAGGTTCAAGCTATTCTTCTGCTTCAGCCTCTCAATTAGTTGGGACTACAGGCACGTGCCACCATGCCCGGCTAATATTTGCATTTTTAATAGAGACGAGATTTTGCCATGTTAGCCAGACTGGTCTCAAACTCCAGACCTTACGTGATCCACCCACCTCAGCCTCCCAGAGTGCTAGGATTACAGGTCCGAGCCACTGTGACTGGCCCATTTCACCTCTTTTAAGTCATTATTTTGATATTTATCTTAATATCTCCATACAATGTGTTCGTATTGTTATTTCTTGATTTTTCACTTTTAGGCATTATTTACTGACTTCACTTAATGGAAAATGAAGATTTAGCTCTCTTTCCTTCCCCTTTCTCCACCAAACTTTCCATCCTTTCGTCTGTCCAGCAGAGTTATATGGTACTTTTTTGTGGATTTATGTTTACTTCATTATGACTAGGTAAATATCATTCACATTTTAGGTAAGTAAGAAACTATGATTACTTCTCTTCTGTATGGCTTTTGTTTTTCCTCTGGTTAATAATTAACTTATTTTAGTTTACTATTCATCACTAGGTCAAGCCCCCCTTAATGATTATGTAAGTCTCCCCCTTCCAGAGGTTTAGATAAGGTGTTCTATTAGTTTCATCTGTCTCTTCTGGACCCTCCTGACCTGCGCTAATCTATGCCTGTTCCACAGTTGTTGTCAGGGTGTCTCTGTTGCTGTGTTGAATCTGGTTCCTATAGCCTATGTCTTCTTTATTCTTGGTTTACTCTCTTATTTTAGTGGAGTACAATCTTCAGTAGCTTCCTGAGAAAGGAGAAGTAAATGAAAGCTAAATTTTTTCTGATCTTGAATATGTTTTTATTCTTGACTACAAGTGTTAAAAAATTTTTATTCTAATCTCACATTTGATTCATAGTTTACTAATTAAGCACAGAATTCTATGCATGTGTGAGTTCAGGGGTATATGGGAAATCTCTATACCTTCTTCTCAATTTTGCTGTAACCTAAAATGCTCTAAAAAAGTAAAGTCTAGTTTTTGGCCAGGTGTGGTGGCTCATGCTTGTAATCCCAGCAATTTGGGAGGCAGAGGTGGGCAGATCACTTGAGGTTAGGAGTTCAAGACCAGCGTGGCCAAAATGGTGAAAACTCTTCTCTACTAAAAATACAAAAATTAGCCAGGTGTGGTGGTGCACGCCTGTAGTCACAGCTACTTGGGAGACAGAAGAATCACTCGAACCTAGGAGGCAGAGGTTGCAGTGAGCTGAGATCTCGCCAATACACTCCAGCCTGGGTGACACAGTGTGACTCGTCTCAAATAAACAAATAAATAAATAATAAAAGGAGCACTCGTGAAAATGGGAAGAGTGAAAATAAATAAATAAAAAGAGCATTCAGAGGCCAAAAAATGTGACAGCAGAAATTAAAAGTCTCCTGGGTTCAAGCAAGTATTATGCCTCAGCCTCCCAAGCTGTTAGGATTACAGGCGCACGTGCCACCACGCCCAGCTAATTTTTTGTATTTTTAGTAGAAATGGGGTTTCACCATGTTGCCCAGGCTGGTCTGGAACTCCTGACCTCAGGTGATCCACCTGCCTTGGCTTCCCAAAGTGTTGGGATTACAGGCGTGAGCTACTGTGCCCGGCCTATCTTCCCACTCTTGAACTTTTAATTTCTGCTGTTATGTTTTTTCATCTCTGAATGCTCTTTTTATTTATTTTTACCATCCTCATTTTCACTAGTAAGTGCTCCTTTTATTATCTATTTATTTATTCATTTTTGAGACAGGGTTTCGCTCTGTTGCCCAGGCTGGAGTGCAGTGGTGCAATCTTGGCTCACTGCAACCTCTGCCTCTTGGGTTCAAGCAATTCTCCTACCTCGGCCTCCCGAGTAGCTGGGATTATGGGCGCCTGTCACCACACCCGGCTAGTTTTTGTATTTTTAGTAGAGACGGGGTTTTACCATGTTGGCCAGGCTGGTCTCGAACTCCTGACCTCAGGCGATTTGTTCTGCCTCAGCCTCCAAAAGTGCTGGGATTACAGGCGTGAGCCACTGTGCCTGGCCAATGTTCCTTTTAAATAGTATCCTTTTCTCTCATACGTGGGAGCTAAATATTGAACAAGTTGAATTCATGGAGATAGAGTGTAGAATGATTGTTACCAAAGGCTGAACGGGTAGGGTGGAGGAAGGCATAGAGTGAGGATGATTAATGAGTCCAAATATGCAATTAGGGACCAGGTGCTGTGGCTCAGGCCTGTAATCCTAGCACTTTGGGAGGCCAAAGCAGGAGAATCGCTTGAGCCCGGGAGTTAGAGTCCAGCTTGGACAACATAGCGAGTCACTGTCTCAACAAAAAAAAAGTTAGCCAGGCATGGTGGTGCCAGTGTGTAGTCTTAGCTACCCAGGAGGCTGAGGTGGGAGGATCCCTTGAGCCCAGGAGTTGAAGGTTACAGTGAGTTATGATTGCACCACTGCACTCCAGCCTGAGCAACAGAGTGAGAACTTGTCTCAAAAAACAAAAAAAACAAAACCAAAACAAACAACAACAACAAAGAAAAAAAGGGTGACAACAGTTAACAATAATTTATTGCATATTTTAAAATGAAGAGTGGACTTGGACTGTTCCTAACACAAATAAATAAGTTCTCAAGGTGATTGATGCCCCAATTATTCTGATTTGACAATTACACATTGTATACCTGTATCAAAACATCACATGTGGGTTGGGTGCGGTGGCTCACGCCTGTAATCCCAGCACTTTGGGAGGCCAAGGCAGGCGAATCACGAGGTCAGGAGTTCAAGACCAGCCTGG
>CAUYLG010062924.1:0-64653 GCA_963573385.1 Cacajao melanocephalus | reverse complement strand
GGGGGTGGTGCCTTTAGTTATCGCGAAAGAGAGGCATTTTGAGAGTCGGTATGATGTTTGCAAATTCATCTCACGTTCCAGAATCCTCCCTGCCCAACTTATCACTTTTTTTCTGTTAAACAGGGCCGCGGTCGGTCTGTTAGGGGAAAAAGACTCCCATGGTCTCCCGGAACGAGGGGGGGGGGCGGGGGGCGGGGTGGGGGGGGGGGGGGGGGGCGGGGGGGGGGGGGGGGGGGGGGGGGGGGGGGGGGCGGGGGGGGGGCGGCGGGGGCCGGGGGGGCGCCGCCGGGTAGTGGGCTACAAGAGGGACTTCTTGTAAAGTCTGTCTTGAGGCCCAGAACCTCCCCTCTCATTGGCTATCACTGTCTTGTGCTCTTTGGAGACGTCGCATCCAGGCTTGAAAACAGATGTTTTCATTCCACTCCATGAGTTCCACTCCCTGAGTGACATCCTGCACACTGATAACAGCAGATGGCCATTCCCATCATGGTGGCAGCATTGCCGTCTGTCTCCTGCAGCAATTTGTGAGCCTCAGAAGCTGGTGTTTTCAGCGCATTTGTGCTTGGTTTATGGCAAATCCCAACTCACACAAAACATCAAGATGGAACATCAAGGACACACGCCCAAGCAGAATGGCTGACTCCATAATCACGTACATGTCACCTGCGTGCGGGCCTCGTGTGGCAGCTACAAGTGACGGACAGGAAATGGCACCCTGTCCATAGGGGGTTATATGAGGAGGCAGGTTATGGATACAGATCCAAGAAGCAGCGTTACAGGTTCCTGGCTGAGTCTAGCATCCAGAATAAGGTATAGACGAGTGACACTAATTCAGAAAAGGAGAGAGTGATCCAGGGTCAAGCAGTCAGAATGGAGGAAACAGTCCAAACTCAGGAGAATGTTTATAGCAGAAGTCAACAAACTTTCTGTAAAAGGCCAGATAATCAATAGTTTAGGCTTTGTGGGCTATACAGTCTTTGTCGTGACTGCACAGTTCTGCTGTGACGTGAAAGCAGCCACACGCAATTCATAAATGAATGTGCATCTGTGCCCCAATAAAGCTCTATTTGGAGACATTGAAATTCAAATTTCAGGTAACTCTCATGAAATATTCTTCTTTTGATGTTTTCTTCAACTATTTAAAAACATAGGTCAGGCACAGTGGCTCATTTCCCTAATTTCAGCACTTTGGGAGGCTAAGGCAAGAGGATCACTTGAGGCCAGGAGTTTGAGACCAGCCTGGACAACACAGCAAGACTCCATACCTACAAAAAAAAAAAAAAAAAAACTAGCCAGACATAATGATGCATGCCTGTAGTCTTAACTTGGGAGACTGAGGTGGAAGGATCGCTTAAGCCTAGGAGTTTGAGGCTGCAGTGAGCTATGATCATACCCCTGCACTCCAGCCTGGGCAACAGAATGAGACCCTGCCTCTGAAAATTGAAAAATAAAAATAAAAATAAAAATGTAAAATCCATTCTTCGCTGGTGGTCCATGCAAAAACAGGCAGAGGGCCAGATTTGGCACAGGAGTATATTTGCCTACTTCTGGCCTAGAACAGCACTATCCAATAGAAATATGATGTGGGCCACATACGTAACTTAAAATTTTCTAATAGGCCACACTTTAAAAAGTATAAATAAACAGGTGGTTGACTGGGCGTGGTGGCTCATGCCTGTAATCCCAGTACTTTGGGAGGCCAAGGCAGACAGTTCAAATGTCAGGAGTTCGAGACCAGCCTCGCCAAAATGGTAAAAACCCACCTCTACTAAAAATACAAAAAAATTAGCTGGGCATGGTGGCACATGCCTATAGTCCCAGCTACTTGGGAGGTTGAGGCAGGAGAATTGCTTGAACCTGGCAGGCGGAGGCTGCAGTGAGCTGAGATGGCACCATTGCACTCCAGTCTGAGCCAACAGAGTGAGACTCCATCTCAAAAAACAAAAAAAACAAAAAAACAAAAAACAGGTGATTGAGGAATTATCCTAAATTCTCTATGTATCAGGCTAATAATAGCAACTATAAAAAGAAGGCTAATAAAAGTAACTCATAGCATTGCTGTGATGACTAAATGACCCAAATCATGTGAAGTATCTAGAACAGCGCTGATCACACAGTAAGTTCTCAATCAACTTGGCTTCATTGTTACCCTCTCAAAAAGAGAACCATTAAAGTAAAATTTTAATATGTTTTATTTAATTCCATATAACCAAAATAGAATACTATCATTTTAATATGTAGTCAATATTATTAGTCAGCTTTTTTATGTTTTTCATTCTGAACCTTTGAAATCCATTGTATACTTTGTACTTACATCTCATATTTCAAATGCCCATAGCCCCATGTATCTAGTGGCTACCACGTGGATCTAGAGCACAGATCTGGGGCAAAGATGAATCCTCTATCAAAGGTCAGAGTCAAGCAAATAAAGCAGATCCAGGAAGAGGTAGACAATGTTACACAGAAAAGGCAAAGTCCAAGGTCAAGGAGGTAGGTAAGTTGCAGGCACCTGGGCAAGTACCCAGGCATCTGGTCTCATGACCCAGGATTCAGAAGAACATCTGGGAAACAGAGACCTTCTGGGCCAAGTACCACAGGAAGCACTTCACATTGATTGTATCATTTAATCTTCACACAGCCTTGTGATATTCTTACACTCATGTTAGGAGTGAGATGCTAAAGAAAGGGATTTGTTCAAAATCATACAGGTGGTAAGTGGTGGGGTAGGATTTGAACCCACGTCTGTCTGATTTCAACTTCCACTCAGCTTCTTAATTACACTGCTTCATGCATAGCCAAAGCAATGAGGGTGCATTAAAGCTCAGAACCCAGGGAAAGACACTGAGCGATGATGTCTCTTGCCTCCATCCACTCCCTCTCCATCCTGACTGCCCAAGGCTCCAGCTCCTCTGTCTTCACCTCTTACTTCAACTAGTGGTGCAGCATTGACCCTGGTCTCAAGTATCTCTAGCTTCAATTTTTCCAGCATTCACCTGACAAAATAATTTGCATCAAGCCCAATTCTGGACATATCCCTTTCTGGCTCAAGACCTTCCACTGCTTCTCTTGATTGCAGGATACAACCCCAAGGTCAGGAAACAGATCCTAGGCTCCCTGTCTTACTCTAATTAGCTCTCTCTGACCTGTAGGCATGGCATTCCAGCCTCTCTGTGCCCCAACCTATCATGCTGCCTTCATGCTCCTTGACTTCTTCTATATTTAGAGATAGTGTACTAGAATCTAGTCAACCAGTCATGGACCTCCTGACACCACCTTTTTTCCAAACACAGCCTACGATTCTTACATCTGTGCCTGGGGGTCACATTGTTCCTTCAACTTTAAAAGACGTTTCCTCCTCCTCCTTGTCCTCCCAGTTCTGCTTGCATAGACCCTACCTGTCTCAATCGCATCGCTTCATAAAGCTTTGGATCCCTGATCCCTCTTCTGGACTCTCCCAACACTGTATCTGTGCTGCTTTTATAGCTCTTACTACTTCCTACCTTGTTTCTCAAATATATGGTGTGTCTCCCCGTTTCTACAGTGTGAACCACTCACAGAAAGGTTCAATATCTTTCTATCTCCCATAGCATATGCGACAGTGTACCACATTGGCGGATCGGGTACTTGGTATGCTTGTTTAATTAAAAAAAATAGACCAATGTTGGTTGAGTTGAATTGATCTATCATGATGCTTAAGATGACTTCTATCCAATTTCTTCCTTAAGCACATTCAAGAAATTTTAGGACAGGTGTGGTGGCTCGTTCCTCTAGTCTCAGCACTCCAGGAGAGCAAGATGGACAGATTACTTGAGCCAGGAGTTCAAGACCAGCCTGATCAACATGGTGAAACCCCATTCCTACTAAAAATACAAAAAGTAGCCAGACATGGTGGTGGGCACCTATAGTTCCAGCTACTCAGGAGGCTGAGGCAGAAGAATCACTTGAACCTGGGAAGCAGAGGTTGCACTGAGCCAAGATCATGCCACTGCACTCTGGCCTGGGCAACAGAGTGAGTGAGACTCTGTCTCAAAAGAAAAAAAAAAAAAAAAGAAATTTTAACAGAAACAATGGACTACATTAACCTAAAGATATAAAATTAAGTAATATTCAGCAGAATTTCAGTATGCCACCATTCACTAGAAAAGGGAGCCACACAGCTGATGTTTTTGTTTGCTCTGGCTGTTAGAAAACTCAATTGAAAATCTAGTGCTCAAGGACAAGAACATCCTTAACCTGGGCTTTTATTGTCCCTCTAACCCCCTCCTCCATTTAGTGATTCAGTGTGTGTTTGTTTGGGCACACTTTACGTATTGTTTATTAAAAGCTGCCTGGAGTGCTTTTGAAAGTATGTGTGAAAGGGAGTGGATATAAATCCTAAACCAATACTATTTGTAGGATTAAGCTCATGACCTTAATCATGAGGCATAAGCAGGAGGAATTCTGGGCCCTTAGCCTCCTAGGGCAGAAGTAAGAGGAGGAGCCAGGATCAAAGTGACAGGAACTAAGAGAAATGACTCAGCATCAGAGCTAGTCCCTAAATGGGAAACCATCAGTCCAAACCCCATCATCCAGCAGGATGTGGTGGTCTCAGGTTTGACTGGGCTGGAGTTGCAACGCAGGGGACCCCAACTTAGAGTATGGGACGTGGCTGCAGGAGGAACCAGGCAGCAGCCATATGCAGAGCCAAGCAATGAGTGCCATCTGATGTCTAGGAATGACTGAGAATCCAACTTCCAGAAGGAAAGTTGGCAAGACCCAGAAGGGGATCAGGGTCTCCGTTAAAGAACAGGGATTCACGACCAGACTCCAGCCCCAGTGTGTGACAACAGAAATGGACAGGGAACCCAAGCAGAAACAGCTATGAAGAATGAGCAGTGACACTAAGGGAAAGCTGTCCCTTTCAGTGCCATGAATCTCTAGTGCCTCAGGAAATCCTAATGGTCTGTGGGCTCAGAGCCATACAAAATAGTCTTAAATGGATATCACTTATCTGTTAGCCTAAAGATTGAAGGCCTTGCTCCCTACAGGAAAATATAATGGGAAGACATATAAGATGACAATTTTCTGTTTTGAGCAAGGGCCTGAGAGAATGCACGGTATGATGGGTTAGCTTCGATAGGGGTTAGTGGACAGGAAAACTCCAGATAAGAGGCCACGGGCCAGAGAAGGTATCTATATAGGCAGAAAACAACAGAGTAGAGAACACCTGTCAACAAGAAGGCAGAGGCCTCCCAAGAGGACAGCCTCGCCATTTGGTCAAGGATCAACTCTGGTAACAATATGGAAACCATGTAAGATGGGAAAAGGAACAGCACTTCCTCCCTGACCACTTTCTAACTTTACAGCAGACATGGTCGTCCCCTTTTATGAGGGAAGAAATGGAATCTCAGAGTGCTTATGTGTCCAAGTCATCTGGCTATGACAAGTCAAAATTCAAATCCAAGCCACTGACTCTCGAGCTGGTGCTCTTACCACGCACTGGGCTGTCATCCAATAAGAGTCAACCCAGCAATCCTATTACTGGATATATACCCAAATAAACATAAACAATTCTACCATAAAGACACATGCACATGAATGTTCATTGCAGCACGAGTCACAATAGCAAAGACATAGTATCAACCTAAATGACCATCGATGCCAGATTTGGATATAGAAAATGTGATACAGATATACTATGGAATACTATGCAGCCATAAAAAAAGAATGAGATCAAGTCTCTGGCAGGAACATGAATGGAGCTGGAGGCGGTTACCCTTAGCAAGCTAACACAGGAACAAAAAATAAAATAGTGCATGCTTTCACTTAAAAGTGGGAGCTAAATAAGAACTTATGAACACAAAGAAGGAAACAGCAGATGCTGGGGTCTACTTGAGGGTTGATGGTAGGAGGGAGAGGAGCAGAAAAGATGACTATTGTATACTGGGCTTAATATTAATATCTGGGTGATGAAATAATCTGTACATCAAACCTCTGTGATGCATGTTTACCTATGTAACAAACCTTCACCTGAACCCCTGAACCTAAGTTGTTTTTTTTTTAAGGTAAAATAGAACAAAAAAAAACAGAGATACAAAGTAAATGAAACTTCTGGAGCTCACCAAATACCCCCTTGGCACTGGGCTGGGGTGCAAAGTCTCCCCAGTGAGGCCACTGCTCTCCTGCCCTGGGGCTGCAGGTATAGGTTGCTTCAGGAGTGAAAACACACATCCCCAAGGTGAGCTGTACTCATACCTCTAGGAAGAAATTCCAGTCCCCAAAGGTGCCTACTGCTGCTTCAGTTCATGGAGCAGATTATATCTGCCAGCTCCTTGGGCAAAGGGCTTTGCTGCAAAGCTGAAAGGTCAAGAGCACTGTTCCTCATCACCTGACTGTTGGGCCAGGCTGGCAGCGAGGGCTCCGACCTGGACAATTACACCTGCTAAGAGCACAGAATGCCTCGGGCCTGCCCTGCCCGGCTTGACATTTTCTCTTTAATTGCCAAACCTTGCTTTTTACCTCTTTGAGAAGCTGACTCATCTTTCCAAGCCATAGAGCTGGCATTCAGGGGTCCTCTGAATTCTAATATGCCAAGAGTTTTCTGAAGTCAGTTTTAATGGGAGAAAGCTCATGCCTAAATCCACCGTGTTTAACAAGGCTTTCTGATGCCTTCTGTGCACAAGCAACTCTGCAGGCATTGGGGTAGACCCATGGTTTCCCAACCAAGAGGAAGGCAGAAACATACCAGTAACTCAAGTTAGTGATGCCAAACCTACGTAAGAAATCTACAGAAGCCATGATTAAGGGCAGAAGAAGGGAGCCATTCTTTGGGACCTTAAGTCCTCACCTTATACAGTCTCTAGGATGCTTTCATCTAGTAGGTTCCAGAAAAATAGCATCCCCTCCTGGCCACTGACATTTTCTGCCTTGTGTCATGGGTGTCCCCTTTTCTGTTCTGCTGAATGGTATTTTAATCAACTGCTGCTGATGACAGTTACACCAGGAAATCCCATCATTCCCCAAGCTGTTGACCCTGTATGCCTGTGTTCCTTTGGAGATGGGGGAGAGAGGATTAAGGATTAAGACTATATTACCATATTTCCAAGAAAGGGCCCTTTGTAGTGAAAGTATCTGTTCTTCACTAAGAATCCCAAGACACGTTCCCCTGTGAAACTGGTTTAGCGAACATTTGAATGTCACCATCTATGACATATCCAAAGTCTCTTTCCTTGTTAATAATCAATTTGTGTCTCAAAACAGGAAGTACTCAACATCAAGGGAAAATTCTAACCTATGCCATGAACTCCCCCCCATCCCCCAAAGGTGGGTAATAGAGTTTATCTCCTCCGCTAGCTGAAGAGACTTTTTTATTTTTATGAGACAGAGTCTCACTCTGTCACCCAGGCTGGAGTGCAGTGGTACCATCTCAGCTCACTGCACCTCCGCCTCCCAGGCTCAAGCGATTCTCCTGCCTCAGCCTTCTGAGTAGCTGGGATTACAGGCACCTGCCACTACGTCTGGCTAATTTTTATATTTTTAGTAGAGACAGGGTTTCACCATGTTGGCCAGGCTGGTCTTGGATTCCTGACCTCAAGTGATCCACCCACCTAGGCCTCTCAAAGTGCTGGGATTACAGGATGAGAAACTTGATTTTGGTTTCCCAAAATTTAACCATCAGCTTCAAAATACTCTCCTCTAATATCCCAAGAGGTCCACGAAATTTCCAGGTAAACAGTACTCCTGGCAACATGTACCACTGAGCCAAAGTTCCCACTTGTCTCAAAAGCACACAGCACTCATACAGCATAGACACACATGTGTATTTGTAGTTATTATTATGTAAAGAAAAACCTAGAAGCATTAAGTTACAAAAGTAGCAAGAAGCAATTTCTGAGCCCAACCTAGGAATGTGATAACATTCAAGTCAGAAGCCAGGAGGACTGATCGCAAGTTATATGATGAGTTGTCACAAGTGGTTCAGAACTAAGGCTGTGAATGGTGAGAAAGTGCTAGAAGGTCATTTTTTAGGCTCTATGTAACAAACCCAACTACCTAAAGGGCCAGTAAAGGGTCAGATAGGGTGGTCAGGGTCAGCTGGTCTGCAAGTGGGCTTGAACATGATGGTTAAGGGTTCCTAGTTCCACGCTGAATTCAATCGAGAGCAAGTCCTTCTTATGCCTGTGCCTATGCAGAGGTTTGTTTCAGAACTGCCCTGAAAGAGGGAAGACTTGGGAGGGAGTAGGGGTAGGGGCACATGGGATGAATTGGCTGCCCCTGGAGTTCGCCTTGATTGATGCTAATTGAATTCTAATTGAAACCATCCATCCAAGCCCCAAGTGCCCCTGAAGGAAACTTCAATATCTGGAAGTCGCACCCCAGGGAGTTTGCAAGCGTCTCTCCTCTTGCACAATTCCACCAAGTACATTATTTGTCTATTAAACCTTAATACACCTTTGGAGACTCCGCAGACTTCCCTGCTAAAGACAAAAACAGCATAGCCTCTATTTTGGGCTGCCCTACAAAGCTGGGGTTTGACCTGGTAAGACTATTACAGTTCATTTAGCAACACTGCCGTACACCATACTAATTTGAACTTGGGGACTCTTAAAAATCACTGGATTATGCAGTGTTTCCTCCTAAGTCTTTCTGTGTTGTGGTCCAAATCCTTATGAAATTTGTATTCAATGAATAAAAAGTAGGGAGGAAAGACATGGGGAGTGAAGGGGAGTAGCTAGAGGTAAACCAGAATTTCATATTGCTTCACCGGGTAAACAAGCTCTTCAAATGGCCTTTTGTTCATTCATGCCATAAACATTTACTGAGCCCCTACTATGTGCAAAGTATTAATTATTCCAGAACCTGGAGATACAGCATCTCAAAAGTACATATTTCAGTAAAGGAGGCCAAACAGGTGGAAATGAATACATGAAATACTTTCAGGTGCTAAGTGCAATCAAGAAAACAAAATAGGGCAATCAGATTAAGAGTAGATGGAGAAAGAGGGGTTAAGTATTAGTGCATTCCTGCACTGCTTTAAAGAACTACCTGCGACTGGGTAATTTATAAAGAAAAGACATTTAATTGACTCACAGTTCTGTAGGTTGTACAGGAAGCATGATTGAAGAGGCCTCAGGAAACTTACCAATCATGGCAGAAGGCAAAGGGGAAGCAGGCACGTTTTACATAGCCGGAGATAAAGGAGAGAGCAAGCTGGGAGGGGCTACACAGCTTTAAACAACCAGATCTCGTGAGAACTCACTATTACAAGAACAGCAAGGGGGAGGTTCAGCCCCCATAATCCAATCACCTCCCACGAGTCCCCTCCACCAACACCGGGGATGACAATTCAACTTGAGATCTGAGCAAGGACACAAATCCAAACCATATCAAGGTAGTTAGCCAGGGTTGATGGGAAAGCCCTTTCTAAGGAGATGACGTTTTAATTAAGAGCTGAACAATGAGAAACATGTTTATGAGAAGCTCTGAGGGAACCGTATTCCAGAGGAGGCATGGCGAGTATAAATAAACAGAGGCAGGGAAGACCTTGGCATGTGTGAGGGTCAGAAAGAAAGCCAGAGACAGATAAGACTAAAGAGGTAACCAGGGACTTATAAGGCCTTGTAGGTCATGGAACAAGTTTTGTAGGGGTTGGGGGGTGTTTCCTTAAATGAAATGGAAGCCATTCCTTAAGCAGCAAAGTGTCCTGATCCAATTTCTACTTTAGGAAGATCATTCTGGCTGCCCTATGGAAGATGGATTGGGAGAGCAGGGAGTAGAGGCAGAAACAGAGCCAGAGAGATGAGGAAGCTGTTGCAAGAGTCAAGCAAGAAATGATGACTCGTACCAGACAGGAGCAGTGATGGAAAAATTTGGAAACAAAGTCCATAGGATATATTAATGGATTGCATTTAGGCATGTGCAGAAAGAAGAAATAAAAAAGCTTAGGCTTTGGGCCTGAGGGATGAGATGGATGGGGGTACTCTTTGCAAAGATGGAGAGAACAGAGTGAGGGATGGAGCTCGAAGAAAATCAAATGCTGCATTTGGCCACATTTTGATTGACATGACAATGGAACATCCAACTGGGGATGGAAGGAGGTGGCTCTTGGATAGGGAAGGATGGTCCCTGGGGAGAGGTGTACAATGAGGCCTCAGCATGCGGAGGATGAGGCAGGGTGAGGTCACTGGAGACCAAGTGTAAATGAAGAGGAAATCCACTGAGGTCAGAGTCCTGGGCCTGGAGAGCCTGTCTGGGGCCGAAGAGCCAGCTGAGGGGTCTGGAAGGGAAAAAGAGAAGGGAGAGGAAACCCAGGAGAGGGGTCTCCCAGAGGCCTAGAGAAAGGTTACCCCTTTCAAATGCTGCTGAGTACCAGGAAAGCAGTTTCTGGGATTGACCACTGGTTTTAGCTGAATATCATCACAGATGACCCTTGTTAAGGGGAGTTTCCTTGAACAGGTGGCAGTGACCACCCAATTGAGGAGCCATTAGAAGAAAATAGGAGGTGAGGAACTGGGGAGAGGAAGTGTAGACAATCTTGTTTTCTTATGAAGAGAAGCAGAGGAATTGGGTGGTAGCTGGAGGGAAAGATGCAGGGGTCAAGAGAGGATGTGGATCTCATTTTGTTTAAAGATGAGTGACAATGGTCCATCTGTGTGCAGTGGATGTAAACCCAGAGAGAGAAAACTCAATTATTACAGAAAAGATCATCACTGGAGCAGAGACCCTGAAGAAGCAAGAGAGGGACAGGATGCAGGAACCAGGTCGAGGTGTCAGCCTCGGTCAAGAACACTGCCCCAGCCAACTGACAAGGTCATTCCTAAGGCTTTGTTTGGT
Organism: Cacajao melanocephalus; assembly: GCA_963573385.1. Taxonomy (NCBI): domain Eukaryota; kingdom Metazoa; phylum Chordata; class Mammalia; order Primates; family Pitheciidae; genus Cacajao; species Cacajao melanocephalus. The sequence goes on along the minus strand of CAUYLG010062924.1, from coordinate 53,841 downwards.
TTTGAGACAGAATTTCAGTCTTGTTACCCAGGCTGGAGTGCAATGGCACGATCTCAGCTCACTGCAACTGCCACCTCCCTGGTTCAAGCGATTCTCCTGCCTCAGCCTCCCAAGTAGCTGGGATTACAGGCATGTGCCACCACGCCCAGCTAATTTTGTATTTTTAGTAGAGATGGAGTTTCTCCATGTTGGTCAGGCTGGTCTCGAACTCCTGACCTCAGGTGATCCACCCGCCTCGGCCTCCCAAAGTGCTTGGATTACAGGCGTGAGCCACCACACCCAGCCATTCCTAAGGCTTAATATACAGGGAAGGGTTACAGCCAATAAACAAAGATGCAAATATAGAACTAAGCACATTTCTAGGAGTAGTGTTAAGAAATAAAACAGTGACATGACAAGGAGTAACCAAACAGGAAATAGGCTACTTCTAGCCACAAAGGCTTCAGTCACCACAGCCCAGCAGCCCTGGCCCTGTTCACCATGCTTGGTGACAGAAGCTGGATCTGCGGTGGGAAATAGTTTGCAAAACCAACATTCTCAAGCATGTTTTTATCAGCTAGATGCTTTATAAATATTCTCTTATTAAATTCTAGTTTAATCCTTACAAGAACCCCATGTGGTAAATATTAGCCCCATTTTTCTTATGATAATACTGAGACTTAAAAAGCCTAAGTGGTCCGGGTGCAGTGGCTCACGCCTTTAACCCCAGCACTTTAGGAGGCCGAGGCGGTGGATCACCTGAGATCAGGAGTTCTAGACCAGCCTGACCAACATGGTGAACCCCCATCTCTACTAAAAATACAAAAAATTAGCCAGGGGTGGTGGCAGGTGCCTGTAAGCCCAGCTACTTGGGAGGCTGAGGTGGGAGAATCACTTGAACCTGGGAGGCAAAGGTTGCAGTGAGCCAAGATTGCACCACTGCACTCCAGCCTGGGTGACAGAGCAGGACTCTGTTGAAAGAAGGAGAGAAGAGAAAGAAAGGAAAGAAAGGTCCAGGGTCAAGCAGCCAGTCAACATCAGAGCTGGTGCCTAACCTCGCATCTGCATGATTCCAGATATCAGCTATCAACCACTTTCCAATATCTCACGTTGCGTTTTTTCAAAATGCTAATTGACTTTTATTTACTATGCTTGGCATAACTGGGCATGATCAAAAATTTATAAAACATTCCGTTTTTTTCCAGCAAACCACCATGGCACGTATATACCTATGTAATAAACTTACCTATGTAATAGACCTTGCAATAAACTTGATGATGACAAAAATCTATTATGTGGTTGTAGTGCATGTCTCACGTTGCATTTCTAAGGGGAGGTAGTGTATGGGGAAGCGTGGAAGGAGGTGAATGGAATCTTCCTGAAATTCTTCCCACTGTAAAATTCCCTCTCCATCTCCCTCTACTGGAGCAAGTCTCTCACTCCCTTTCTAATCCTGCATTTAAAATGTATCCTCTGGGAAATCTTCCCTGAATTCCCTTTTCGTTTCTCAGTATGAGTCTTCTGCATCATCTAATGGAGAGATACTATTTACCTGGCAGGCAATGAAATATAGAAGTGGTAGGCACTTAGTAGGTGTTCACTATTATATTATTGCTATTATTACTACCTTGGCCTTTATTACTGTTAATATGGCATCAATTGCTAAAAGCTTTCTCAGACATGGTTTCATTTGTCCTACGTCTCATCCTAAGATACACAGACCACACAAAAAGAAAAAACAATGTAGATAATGTTCATTTGTACACAAGTAACCAAATCCTGGCTGTAGCCTGCAATCTTGTAAAGCTCATTCATAATGCAAAGGTACAACGAATTCCATCCACATCACAGCTTTCCATTTTCCCTAGCTCATTGCTCGAAGTCACACATTATAAATTGCCTTTTATGTTATCTCTCTATTCCAGTAAACCCTTCCCCTAATCCTTTTGCCCTGCCCAGAGCCCATGCTCCAGGCTGCCTGCAGCAAGCCACCAGCAACTGCTCTTTGTAAAGCTATCGATTTCTATAAACTCCTTTATTAGTGGTCATTATTATTCTGTTTCTAATCACCACTTTAATTAAAGTTTTATCATCCACATTAAAGAGGGTATATGACTTTTAATAGGCTGGATGGTTCTCTCTCAGTCATGAAGCATTCCTGTGAAATCAGCCCAATGGACTCTTGGTTTCAAGGACTTTCTGAAGGCTGATCTGTTCAGGACACAGGTGTGTGTGTTTATGAGAGAGAATGGGGTGTAATGCATGCAGTTCCCTCCTTAGCGGCCCTTTTGTCCCCCTGGCTCAGGAACCCCCAGACAGCAAAAGTGCTCAGTGGCCATATAAGAATTATCTAGTCTCAGAACTGGAAGTACCCACCTAACTTGAATAGTCTGTAAATTCAAAAGGGGATATTGATCAAGATTTCAAAATCTCCATCAAGTCCACATTTTTTAACATGCCCACTTTAGCAAAATCTTCTCTTACAGGAGTTCCCCGCTTGCACTAAGACCTAAATAAAGAGAAACCATTGCCTCTCTGACCAAACTTATATCCAAATAGAATCATTTGCTGATGGATCTGCCCCCACAGGCTCCCTGAACCCCCTCCTCCCATGCTAAACTGAGCTATTTGAAGGGAAGGGCACATCTTAGTTGATTTTGTATCTGCAATAGCAAACCTAGTGCCAAGAATACAATGAGTCTTCAGAGGGTCTAGAGTGACGTCACTGACTGTCCAGGAGGCCAAGCCCACAGTGGAGGGTGAAATAAAATCAAAATGGGTCCCACCAGGTTGCAGTAAGCCAAGGTCGCGCCACTGCACTCCAGCCTGGCGCCTGGTGACAGAGTGACACTCTGTCTCAAAAAAAAAAAAAAAAAGAAAAAGAAAAAGAAAAAAAAAGTGGGTCCTGCCCTTCAGGGGCCTCTCCGTTGTTTCTCCTAGAGTAAGAAGCAGAAGAATGTGTTCTTTGCAGCATTACTCGCAATAGCCAAAGGATGGATGCAACCCAGAGTCAGTTGATGGACAAATGGATAAACAAAATGTAGTTATGTACGTACAATGGGACATTAAAAAGGAAAGAAACCCTGGCCGGGCATGGTGGCTCACGCCTGTAATCCCAACACTTTGGGAGGCCAAGGCAGGAGGATCACTCGAGGTCAGGAGTTTGACACCAGCCTGGACAACATGGTGAAACTCCGTCTTTACAAAAAATACAAAAGTTAGCCAGGTGTGGTGGCATATGCCTGTAATCCCAGCTACTCAGGAGGCTGCTGCACAAGAACTGCTTGAACCCTGGAGGTAGAGGTTGCGGTGCACCAAGATGGCACCACTGCACTCCAGCCTGGGCAACAGAGTGAGACTCCAGCTCAACAAAAAGGAAGGAAGGAAATCCTGTCATATGCTATAACATGAATGAACCTTAAAGATATCATGCTAAGTAATGTGAGCTCGTTACAAAAAAAAGGTTATATTATTTCACTTATATGAGGTATCTAAGGCAATCAGATTGATAAACAGGAAATAGAATGGTGTTTGACCAAGGGCTGGGAAGAGAGGAAATAAGAAGTTCCTGGTTAAGGAATTTCTGTTCATGGAGATGAAAGATTTCTGGGGATGGATGGTGGCGATAGTCGCACAACAATGTGAAGGTACTTAATGACGCTAAATATTTTAAAATAGTTAAAATGGCTAATGTTATGTATATTTTATCACAATTGTTCAAGTGGGGAAGTATTCTTTGTTCTCTGGGGGCCAGGAAATACAATGTTTTTGCAGTTAGATCTTTGCAAACTCTCCTCCTGGAGTTTCAGGAAGTCTAACCACACCATGGCACAGCACATATCACCATTCATCCTTTCACTCAATGGACACTGAGTGTTTACCATGTATTAAGAACTAGAACTGCAAAGACAAACTGGACACACCGTACAAGGGACGTGCTTCGAGGTGGCCGCCCTCCACAGCCATCAAACCCTCTAGGGCCTGCATAACGTTGAGTTCCCTTCTATTCCCACTGCACGGAGTCACACCAAGTTCTTTCAGAGGTGGAGAGAATGCCGCTTGCCCACGGCTCTGTCTTAGGTTGTCACTGGGCCCGATGCCACTCTGCTTCCCAAATCCCATGAGCTCCTAGTACAAATAGTCCCTTCCCTTCAAACTGACAGCTCTCTCATCCCAGAAGGCTTAGCGCGAATCCACAGGACCACCCCGGAGACACCACCATCTCTCTTCTTCACAGGGCTGGGACTTGCCTTGGGTGCAACTCTAAAGGGGCGCCAAAAAAAACCCCATAATCAAGAGTAAGAATATTCCAATGCAACATTTAAAAATCAAAATTAATGCAAAAAAAATGCCAATATTAACAAAATATCAAAACATGAAATAAAAACAGGATCAGTATTACTGATCTGTCCTTTTGCCTCAGGCTTCAAGATGGCTTGGCGTAACAATGTTCTTAACCCTTTCTTTATTTGAAATGTTGATGTTTTGTTCATTTGGATATGTTGTATTCATGTTTGTTTTTCACATGTTGCATTACAATATAATTACTGAATTCTTGGGCACCCCTTTAGGTTTGTGCCTGAGACAAGTGCCTTACTCACCTCACCTTAGTCCAGGTCCTAATTCTCCATTCCATTCACACTTCCCCCAGTAGCCAGGACCCTAGCAGTCTACAGCAACTCAGACTTGCAGCAATGCCTCCCAACAGATAATTAACGACCCACCTGGTCGTCAAAGAGAACACAGCATCAATCATCCCAGGCTCACACCTTTGGGAGCAGGTGAGTGGGGCATCTGTTAGGAACTAATTGTTTGTGCTCCTACCCCCAACAAATTCATATGTGAAAATTCTAACTCTCAATGTGAAAGTACTAGGAGGTGCGGCCTTGGGAGGTGTATTAGTCTGTTTTCACGCTGCTAATACAGACATACCTGAGACTGGGTAATTTATAAAGGAAACAGATTTAATGGACTCCCAGTTCCACATGGCTGGGGAGGCCTCACAATCATGGCAGAAGGCAAAGGAGGTGCAAAGTGACATCTCATCTGGCGACAGGCAAGAGAACATGTGCAGGGGAACTTCCCTTTACAAAACCATCAGGTCTCATGATACGATCACAAGAACAGCATAGGAAAGACCCACCACTATGATTCAATGATCTCCCACCGTCTCCCTCCCACGGCACGTGGGGATTATGGAAACTACAATTCAAAATGAGTTTTGGTTGGGGACACAGCCAAATCCTATCAGGAGGTGATTAGGTCATGAGAATGGAGCTCTCATGAATAAAATTAGTGCCCTCATAAGAGCTTTCTTTCTCTCTCCCCAACCCTCTTGCCCTCTCTCTCATGCCCACCTCACCCCATGTGAAAACACGAGAAGGCAGCCATATGTAACCCAGAAGAGGATGTTCATCAGAATTAGACCATGCTGGTACCCTGACCTTGGACTTCCAGCCTCCAGAGCTGTAAGAAGTAAGTTTCTATTGTGTAGAAGCCACCCAGTCTATAGTGCTTTGCTGCAGCAGCCTGAACTGGCAAAAACAGCCTCTCTCCACATGCTCCTGCCCATCTCTCCCACACCAGCCTGCAAGCACTTGCAGAAAGGCTCTGTGCTTCTTCCTCGGTGTATCCTGGGCCCCGAGCACAGCACCTACAACAGGGCAGGGTCTCAAGCCATGTTGCCAAACTCATTTTAATCCCTCTAAGAGTCCCTGCGAGAAACACAAACAAGTATGTTTACTTCCACACCCTCTCATTTGCCTCATGTCAAGTTTCATGGCAGTTGTATAATTTTCTTCTTCCTTTTTTTTCAATCCAGGCTTCTTGGAGAGGTTAAGCTGCTTTTTAATCAAATACATTTCCCTTGCAACCCGTTCCTCGCATCTCTATCGAGCAGTCACAGACTCTTGCCTGTAATTACCCCCTATTTTCAGCTTTGCCTTCTAAGCCTTCGCTGTGGAGTTCATCCCCTGCGGGTAATTTTCAGCTGTTTTGTGAGCTCAAACCAATCCCACCCCAGCCCCCAACAACTCTCATAGACACTTCACCTGTTCACGATTTTATTTCCTTAATTGGATTTTAATTTGTCTCACTAAACCCAGATTTACTTAAAAATTCCTCATCCCATGTTGAAATTGCAAATTGAAATGACACATACCTTGCAAAAGGAAGAGGGAAAATGGAATGTAGGTCAGGAAAATTACAAAGGGCAGAGAGAGAGCCAAAAGAAAGAAGGTCAGGCCGAGCGCGGTGGCTCACTCCTGTAATCCCAGCACTTTGGGAGGCCAAGGTGGGCAGATCATGAGGTCAGGAGTTCGCGACCAGCCTGGCCAACATGGTGAAATCTAGTTTTCAGTAAAAATACAAAAATTAGCCAGGTGTGGTGGTGCGCACCTGTAATCCCAGCTACTCAGCAGCCTGAGACAAGAGACTCGCTTGAGGCAGAGGTTGCACTGAGCTGAGATCATGTCACTCCACTCTAGCCTAGGCAACAGAGTGAGACTCTATCTCACCCCACCCCTGAAAAAAAAAAAAAAGTCAAATGGACTAGGTTTTGGTTCACATTGGTTCACAAAACCATCTAACTTGCGGGTATAACAAGACTACCTCGTGGCCATTTGGCAATGTTACATTCCAAAAAACTTCCAAACAGATTCAAAAGATGCACACACTGAAAAGTATTTTGTTCATCGTTATGTCTCTCAATACTACCCTCTCTTAGAAATCAATAACTACTTCTTAGTTTCCCTTTGATCATCCCCATTCTTTATCCTAAACAACACAGCAAGGCCCAGGAGCCAGGCAGGTTATCTGTGGATCCCTCCAGAAAGCAATGGAGAGGTCAAGACTGTAAGCACTTAGACACTGTATTACCTGTGCGTCTGTGACACACGCATTGCCTCTGAATCCATTTCAAGGCCAATCTGTGGCAGGTGCCTTAGTTCAAGTGGACAGAATAACAGCTTCTCCCTTTTGGCCTGAGGAACACACAGACTGGAGGTTGGGAGCTGGTATACAGAATAAGGGCAGCTGCTCAGTAAGACTGACTCCATTTGTGCAGGGACTCCCCCACCCTGGTTTTTGTCACTAGATGCCAACTCATACCTGCATCCTGACTCAACTTCAGCATATCTTTAGGAATAGATTTCCTAAGCTGATAACCTGGTATAGTAATCCATTCTCACATTGCTATAAAGAACTACCTGAGACTGGGTAATTTATAAAGAAAAGAGGTTTAACTGGCTCACAGTTCTGCAGGCTGTACAGGAAGCCTGGCTGGGAAGGCCTCAGGAAACTCACAATCCTGGCGGAAGGCAAAGGAGAAACAAACATGTCTTACGTGGCTGGAGCAGGAAGAAGACCGCAAACGGGGAGGTGCTACACCCTTTTAAACAACCAGATCTCATGAGAACTCACCCACTATCACGAGAACAGCAAGGGAAAGTCGCCCCCATGATCCAATCACCTCTCAGCAGGCCCCTACTCCAGTACTGAGGATTACAATCAGACATGAGATTCAGGTGGGGACACAAATGCAAACCATATCACCTGGCTTCTGTGCCTTCCCTGCCCCTGGGTCAATGTTTTCAAACTTCCCTGATGATAAGCAGATAAGCACCACCTGGATACTTGTTACAACTGTGACTTCAAGCCCCATTCCAGACCCACTAATTGAGAATCACCTGTGGAAGGGCCTGGGGAGCTGTATAATCAGCCCCAGAGGATTCTTTTTCATTTGGTTGATTGATTTGGGGGAATTTTTTTGTTTTGTTTTTTATTTTGTTTGTTTGTTTTGACAGACAGGATCTCACGATGTTGCCCAGGCCGGAGTGCAGTGGCTCAATCATCACTCGCTATAGCTTTGAACACCTGGTCTCAAGTGATCCTCCTTCCTCAGCCTCCTGAGTAGCTGGGACTACAGGCACATACCACCACACTCAGCCAATTTTTAAAAATTATTTTTTGTAGGGACAACTTCTCACTATGTCACTCAGGCTGGTCGCAAGCCATCCTCCTGCCTCAGCCTCCAAAAGGGTTGTAATCACAGGTGTGAGCCACCACATCCAGCCCCTAGGGGATTCTGAACTTCGGGAAAACTGGGAAATTGATGATGTCTGGTCACTGCCCTCAGAAATTCTGGGCAGGGTTTCTCAACCTTGATATTATTGACATTTTGAGCTGAACAATTTTTTGAGAGGCTGTCCTGTGCACTGAAGGAAGCTTATCAGCATCCCTGACCTCTACCCACTAGATGCCAGTAACACCTGCAACCCAGTTATAACAACCAAAGCTATCTCCAAACACCGGCAAATATTAGAAAGTGTGGAGCAAAATCCACATGGTTGAAACCCACTAGTCTAGGGTGTGGCCTGAACACTGTAGTTTTTTTGAAGCCCTCGGGATGATTGAATGTGTAGCCAAGGTGCTTTAACACTTCTCAAACCTTAATGTGCATGAAAATCACCTGTGGATTTCGTTAAACTGCAGCTTCTGGTTCTGTAGGTATGTGTGGGGCCTGAGAGTCTGCACTCCTAACAGGCCCCCAGGTGACAATGATGTTGTTGGTTGGCACTTTGAGAAGCAAGACTAAAGATCATCCTTTAATGGGGGCAGTCATGAGGCTCATTTTATCCAACTGTTATAGCAAACCAGAGTCAGCAAAGAAGAGATCGCCGTAATGCAAGGGTTGAACTTGTTAACAAGGTCCGTGGAGTGGGGAGGATACTGACTGGTTGCCCACCATTCAATCTCCTGGAGAAGTGATTTGCAGAAAAACCTACCTGCACAGGTTCTCCTGCATACTGCACTGCTAGCCTTGAGCACCACAACTCAGCCGTTGGTCTGGAGGCTCTTCAGGGATGACAAGAATCACCTGACTCCCTCCATGGGCAAGAAGGGCAGGGGTCAGCGGAGCCCAGCCTTAGATGGCTCTGATCTTCCTGTGTCCGTTGATATAAGAGCAGTCCTTTGCCCAGAAAATTCTTGTTTGTTTTTGTTTTTGAGATGGAGTCTCACTGTGTCACCCAGGCTGGAGTGGAGCAGTACAATCTCAGCTCACTGTGACCTCCACCTCCTGGATTCAAGCAATTCTCCTGCCTCAGCCTCCTGAGTAGCTGGGATTACAGGTACCCGCCACCACGCCCAGCTAGTTTTTTTATTTTTTTAGTAGAGATGGGGTTTCACCATGTTGGCCAGGCTGGTCTCAAACTCCTGACCGCAAGTGATCAACCCACCTCACCTTCCCAAAATACTGGGATTACAGGCATGAGCCACCACACCAGGCCTTGCCCAGATCATTCTCTTTCTCCCTTATCAATAAGCTTTCTGGGGACCAGCAGATGGAATGTAACAACAAGTTATTTGGGGGAGACTGCAAAAGAGGGACAGAAAAGAACTTAGGAGGAGTAAGTTCAAGGCTAAATGTCAGAATCTTCCTGTCTAACCCTTAGGACATGGGCTCTGGCCTGGCCACGTGCTAGGATTCTGAAAGCCTAGAAGTCATCATTTGAAGCTTTAGGAAATCCAAGAATGTGCAGTTCCTAAAACCTTACAATAAAAACAACTTCCAAAAACAAGACAAGTTTAAAATTTTAGTAAACTAGCACAAAAAAAAGAGGTGCTTCCTTAACATAATAAACCAAGGGCAGCCAACATCATTTTTCATCAATGAAATAGTGAAGACATTCTGAGAAATGAAACAAGAATGTCCACCATCACCACCATTGCTTATCTTTATTATTTATTGTTGCTATTCAGCTAATTCTAGCCAGTGATTGGGAACATGAGAGAGAAAAAACAGTATAAATATTAGAGGAAAGGAAAAATGTGATTATCTACCTGGAAACCCCAAAAGGATTAACTGAAGACTTTTGATCTAATAACAGTTTGGTAAGCTGGCTAATTACAAAATGCAAACACAGAAATCAATAGCATTTTAATGCACATCTTTAAAAAAAATCCAAGTCTGAAAAAATAGACTAATAATTTACATTCTTTCCCAACTCACTATAAAAAAGAATCCATGAGGGTTTTAAAGATATATTCACAATTCTTTAACATGTCTCTCAAGAAGTAAGGCTTCATTTCACTCCTGCTTTCTTCTGACTTGGGTGCTCTCTCTTTCTCTCTCTCCCTCTCTCTCATCACTTTCTCTCTCTGTGCGCTCTGGGGAAAGCCAGCTAACATATAATGAAGACACTCAGCCTATGTAGGTCCCCACATGGCAAGTGTTTTAGTTCATTTCGTGCTGCCGTAACAGAATATTACAGATTGGGTAATTTATAGAGAACAGACATTTATTTCTCAGTTCCGGAGGCTGGAAAGTACAAGATCAAGGTGCTGGTAGGTTAGGGCCCAATCTCTATTCTTCCAAGATGGTGCCTTGAATGCTACATCCTCTGGAAGAAACATGTGTCCTTATATAACAGAAGAGAAGGACAGCAAACCCACTCCTACAAGTCTTTTTTATAGTGACACTCAGGCATTCCTGAGGGCAGAGCCCCGATAACCCAAACAACTCCCATCAGGCCCCACCTCCCAATGCTGTTTCATTGCGGATTAAGCCTCCAATACATGAAGGTGGAGGGGACAAAACATTCAAACCATAGTCACAAGAAACTAAGGCCTACCAGCAGCTTGGAAGCAGTTCCTCCCACTCACTGAATCTTGAAATGACTGCAGCCCTGGTCAACAGCTTGACCGCAGCCTCATGAGAGAACTTGCACCAAAACCATGCAGCTAAAGGTGCTCCTAGATTTCTGACTCAGAGAAACCGTGAGATAATAAATGTTGTTTTAAGATGCTAAGGCTGCAGTAATTTGTCATGTAGCAATAGATAACTAGTATAGGATGATTTGTTGCTCAAATGACCAAGGGTCTTGGCTTGGGTGGTACTGATCAGAGCAATGGATAGACAGGGAAAGTTGGAATAATCCTAGAAATACTAGTTTGGGTGACATTTAAAAGGGCTTAGCGCTACCCAAGGAAGAGCAGAATTGATCTGGAAGAGGTGAATGGAGAAAGAGAGAGACACAGGCCTAGCAGGATGGGTGACCAATGTGGAGGCCTCTAGCCTGCTTTGCTGCACACCATGCCATGTAATGCTCCCCTTGCACCCTATCGTGAGCCTTCAGGAAAGATTTTAATTGTTTTTCAATTATTTTAAATATCAGCCTTGTGTTCTGCTAAATGTGACACTGCTGAAATCTGTTGATTTGAACTGAAATGTGGCAGTTTAGCTTCATTTGCATATCACTCATATAAATAGTAATCTGTTGGAAATGTAATGGAATCATGGAGGGAAATATTCCTTTGTAATAATAACCAAAAATTGCATAATGTCTAGCAATACAGCAAACAGGCAGGATTTATATGATATAAGCAATAAATTGTTACTATGGGACATGCAAGCAGATTTAAATAAAAGACAATCAGTCATTCACTTAGTCAACAAACCCTTGGTTAAAAGATCAAGGCCTCAGAGGAAAAAAAGGGAAGCAATTCAAAGTGTATATATTGCTAAAATATTAATACATATTTAAGATAGGATGAGCATACACTGTAGAAGCTACCTCTTTCCAAAATAAGCCATAGACCTTTGGTATTAGAAATCTTCTGTAGGAGGAAACCCTTTTCTTGAAAAGCTTTTTTGAACAAACAATACTGCAGCATCAGGGTGTTCTGGGCAGATTATGTTCAGTATCTTATATTTTGAACACAATAGTTAAGTCTTTTATAAATTTAAATGTAATACCTTTTCTTGCAGTCTCTCATTTCACAAAATCATCAAAAAGCGACCTTGCAGAAATTGTGACAATTCTACAGGTAAATTTTCAAGACCTCTTATTATAGCTGCATATTGAGAATTAGAGTATAAGCTGACTACCTCTCTCTAAACTACCCCATTGACCGGTTCACGTGACCTACCAAGGCAATGATTGTTAGCCTGTCACATACATCTTTTAAAACTGTTAATTTTAAATTATACAAATGTGAAATTAAGTAACTCCTACTGAGGTAGGCAAAATAGTTGTACTCAATGCACATATGCCCACACAGCTCTCCTATAGAAGTGAGTGATACTACTATTCCCAGTTTATAAACAAGGAAACCAAGGCCCAGGGCACCATTGAATACATTGCTAATAAGTAGCAGAGCTGAGATTCAAATCCCAGCAGGCTGGCTCCTATCTTCTTAGCCTCTATGTAATCTCAATGTTCAATATAGAGAATTCGTTGCAGCCATTAAAAATAATATATAAGAGAGGCTTAAAAACTGGCTCTCAGAAGCCATGAAAAGGCCAAGTGATCTAGAATGACCTACTCTACTCAACCTCTATTTAGAGAAGCTCTGGTTTCCATTTTGTTTATTGGGATTCCACAAAAGATTTCATTTGTAAGACTGATCGGAATGAGTACATTGAGGAAGGAGAAGTTATAACCAAAGTTATAGAAGAATCTCTAATGATATGAGGAAATGTGAAAGGAAAGAATAATTTTCCAAGCAGTATATATGGCAGGACCCCAATGTGTAAACAAGACACACACATATATATGACTGAAAAAACATTTCAAATAGTAACAATGGTTATATCTAGATTGTGGAAATACAAGAGATTTTTATTTTTTCTTTGACTTTTCTGCATATAATTTTGTACAATGGATATCTTTAATTTAAAAAAAAAATAAAGCACATAAAAAATGCTCAACATCATTAGTCATTAGGGAAATGCAAATTAAAGCCACAATGAGATACCATTTCATACCCACTAATGACTATAATAAAAAAGACATGCAATAATAGATGTTGGTGAGGATGTGGAAAACCAGAAACCCTCATTTACTGCTGGTAAGAATATAAAAAGGCACAGCTACTTTGGAAAACAGTTTGGCAACTTCTTAAAAAGTGAAATATGAGTTTTCCTTATGACGCAGCAATTTCAGTCTTAGGTACCTACTCAAGAAAAGTGAAAACATGTGTGTGCACAGACTTGCACATGGACGTTCTCAGCAGTGTTGTTCATAATATCCAACAACTGGACAGCTGCTCGGGAGGCTGAGGCTGGAGAATCACTTGAACCTGGGAAGCGGAGGTTGCAGTGAGCCGAGATCGCACCACTGCACTCCAGCCTAGCAACAGAGCAAGACTCCGTCTCAAAAAAAAAAATATGGAAACAACCCAAATGTCCATTAACTGGTGAGTGAATGATTAGACAAAACATGGCACACACATATAATGTAAACTGGTTAGCATGACCAATGCACGCTATTACATGGATGGACCTCAAAAACATGTTGAGACAAGACACCACATATTGAATGATTCCATGTACATAAGTATCCAGAAACGACAAAGCTATAGAGACAGAAAATAAATTACTGGTTACTTGGGGACAGAATGGAGAAGAGGGAAAGACATATATTAGCAGAAAATATGCATGAGAGATCTTATTAAGATGATAAGAATATTCTTTTATATTTTTATTTCAACAGTTTTGGGGAAACAGGTGGTGTTTGGTTGCATGCAAAAGTTCTTTAGTGGTGATTTCTGAGATTTTGGTGCACCCATCACCCGAGCAGGGTACACTATACCCAATGTGTAGTCTTTTATCCCTCACCCCCCTCTCATCCTTCCCCGAGTTCCCAAAATCCATTACATCATTCTCGTGCCTTTATGTCTTCATAGCTTAACTCCTGCTTATAAGTGAGAACATACAATGTTTGGTTCTCCATTCCTGAGTTACTTCATTTAGAATAATGGTCTCCAGTTCCATCCAGGTTGCTGCAAATGCCATTATTTCATTCCTTTTTATGGCTGAGTAGTATTCCATGGGGTGTGTGTGTGTGTGTGTATATATATATATATATCACATTATCTTTATCCATATATATGGATATATTTATATATGTGTGTGTGTGTGTGTGTGTGTGTGTGTGTGTGTGTGTGTATCACATTATCTTTATCCACTCATTCGTTATTGAGCATTTAGGCTGGTTCCATATTTTTGCAACTGTGAATTGTGCTGCTATAAACATGCATTTGCAAGTGTCTTTTTCATATAATGACTTCTTTTCCTCTTGGTTAATTCCCAGTAATGGGATTGCTGGATTGAATGGTGTTCTATTTTTAGTTCTTTAAGGAATCTCCATACTGTTAGTGGTTGTGCTCATTTACATTCCTACCAGCAGTATAAAAGTGCTCCTTGTTCACCACACCCACACCAACATCTATTATTTATTGATTTTCTAAGTATGGCCATTCTTGCAGGAATAAGGTGGTATCTCATTGTGGTTTTGATCTGCATTTTCCTGATCATTAGTGATACTGAGCATTTTTTCATGTTTGTTGGCCATTTGTATATCTTCTTTTCAGAATTGTCTATTCATGTCCTCAGCCCACTTTTTGATGGGATTATTTGCTTTTTCCTTGCTGATCCGTTTGAGTTCCTTATAGATTATGGATATTAGTCCTTTGGTGGATGCACAGCTCATAAATATTTTTCCCACTCTGTGGGTTGTCTGTTTCCTCTGCTGATTTTTTTGCTGTGCAGAATACTCTAATCTGATTTATGGTGATGGATGCACCACTTGGTAAATTTAATAAAAAAATCATTGAATTGTGTACCTCAAAAGGGCAAATTATTTGATATGCAAAATTTGAACCAGTTAAATAATTTTTAAACAACTAAAACAACATGAGGAGAATATTTGGAGAGCCTCCAAACCATAAGAGACAAAAACAGGATGTAAATCCAAACAGTAAGAGAGACAGACATCACATGAGTACCAGTGAGTGACAGGAAAAAAAGAGGAGAGGGATTATTCTAAATGGTACTTATCAAACTTATTCAGAAAGAATCCTACTGGTGGGAATGTAAATCCGTATATCCCCTCCGGAAGGTAATCTGTCAATATGTGTCATGTTTAAATGTTTATAGCTACTTTAACTCTCAGTTCCACTTCTAGCAATGTGTGCTATGGAGTATGTCGGAAAAGTGTTCAAAGACGCATGAGCAAGGATGTTCACCACAGCATTGTTTATAAGAGCAAAATACTGGCAATACCCAAGAAATAGAGATTGATTTTAAAAATTATGGTACATTCATATAAGTAAACAGTATGCAATCATTTTTTAAAAAATAATTATTTGGAATGATATATATTCATATGCAAAAATGTTCATAGGACATTATTGAAGAAAATTGCAAAAAAAATGTAAAATAGCATAGAAAATACCCAGAAGGTTATATACCAAAATGTTAACAACAGTTTTCTTTGGGGGATGAGATCGTGAATGCTTTTATTGCTTTTGTCTTTATAGCAGCTTGTATTTCTACCTATGGAAAGGCATTAAGGTATTTCTATGAGGACAGAGTCTTTAAAACAAAGTCTCTGTTCTATCCCCTACAATACTAGCCTATGTCTTGAGCAAATTAGCTAACTTTTCTCAGCCACACTTTGCCCATCTATAAAATAGGCATAGCAATAGTTCCTTCCTTCTCTTCTTGCCCAAGCATATAAAGTGCTTAGCCTAGTACCTGGCACAGAGCATGAGCTCAATCAATATCGAGTCTGATAATTTTTCAATAGCAATGCTTAGAATCATAGTTTTTAGAAAACATAATAAAGTTATTTTTGTCTAATTTTTTTTAAAAATAATGATGACTGAGCAAAGAAGAACAAAGGAGCAGGAAGTGCTGGCAGAGAACAAACACCAGATACACACGTCTTGCCCTTTCCTCTTCCCCAAAGCATGGCATGGCCAGCTCTTCTGCTCACACTGCCAGGGCTCCCTCCCTTCCCACTGGGAAGCCACAGGGGCCAGAGATGGTGGACACTGCATCTGCTAGCCTAGGAGCCACATTGTATCGCTTGATTTGGTTCATGAGCCTTAACAGTTTCTGTAACAGAGCCTCATCTGCACAGAGCTGTGTTTGCAAGATAGAACAGAGGAAAAATGTGTTCCTGTCTGCTCCCTCACTGAATCCCTCAGCCAGGCTGCAAGGAGAGGTGAGGGGTGGCCAGGATTTTAGACTGGGAAACAAAGCAGAGAAGTGCCATGACTCATAAGAGGGTCCTACTCCGACAGGTACCCAAGCCAGGACCTATGACCCTCAGTGGTATATGACCTTTTCATTTACAAAGTGCCTGAATGTCCATCATCTCCAATGATACTCACAGCAACCACCCTTTCCTGAGTTTTTCATGCAGAAGGCCCATCACCACACCTTGCAGGCGGCAGCCAATAAAACCAGACCTCAGTGCTTTCACAAGTTTCAAGACCCTCCTGGTCAACTGCATCTGAACCACACCATTCACCGCTGTTCCTAACACCCCTGACTTCTGAATTAGCGACTCATTTCCCAACAGTGACCCGATCTTATTCCTCAGACCTCACAGTGGAAACTGCTCTTGCTGTAGGGGTATCAGAACACAGGCCTTTAGTGTATGCTGTGGGGAGAGGAGAGAAGGGGAAATAGTAATAAAGGATAATCATTCCATGAGATTCTTTGGGAAACTTTATTTGCCATTCTCAGTGGGGTTTTATACCTCCTGGACCCTCCTGAGAATTCTGCAGATACTGCCTGTATGTCTACCAAACCACGAGGTTCAAGAATGAGAACAAAATCCCAGCCTATTCCTGAGAGCTTACTGTCAGCTTCCAAGGTCTTCTAACAGGTCCAGGCTCTAGGACTACCTACAGTCTGTTGTAGGACCAGTTTACATTCCAGCTAGTATGGGAATACTTTAATCCTCAGCCTACAAGGGCTGCACACATTTAGTAAAAACACCTGATTCCTGCTCATGAGCTGGAATGTGTTAGAAGGAGTTCCTCCCATAAATAAGATGCTGAAGTAGAAGGAGGATTCCAGTGCCAGGTTGCAGTGGGAGGGGTTTGCCCAAAGTAATGTATGCACACAGAGGGTTGAGAGTCATAGCTAAGGAAGCAATGCCAAGTATCAAATGTGAGAGGTCAGGGGGTGACAAAAACAAATGAATGAACAGAAATAAGACCCTTTGAACTCGCCGAGATGGGCTCTGCATAGAACAAAGTCCTTTTGACACTCTGATACTGTGTCAGTTCAGGACCTCTGAGCAGCAGCCCCCAAGACAGAAGCAAATGTGCAAAACTCATTAGAGAAATGGCCACGAAGGATTAAGGGTGAAGGAGCGGGATAGGCAAGAGGAGTGTGTGCACGTCTGACACCTGAGAAAGGAGAGAAGGAAGGAAGAATTAGGTAGGAAGAGCCTCAGATTGCAACACAATTCTGAGAAAATTTTGACCCGGCCAATACAGAGTCTCCAAGCAAAAGTTGCCCATTAGGGAAATCCAGCACTGGGCAGAAATAGGGCTGTCCTAGTAAGCCAGCTGCACCCAGCATTGGTTGGAAGCAGCCTGGAGAGTGTGGCCTTGGCATCCATGCGACAACAGCTGTAAGCTGTCACTCAACTCTTCTCCCTGCTGCAGGTCCTCTCGAAAAAGGCCTGAGTGGTATACTTCTACTACTGCCATACCTTCCCAAGGGCCATTCTATAGACATGCATTCTGCAGACATGCAGACATCTTTATGGGATCCTTTTCCCGATCTGGGCGTTTGCCATCACACCTCAAACCAGGAGATGATGTCCACCCAGACCTGGATTCTTTCCATCTCTGCCTACAAGCCACACAGCAGCTCTCACCACTTTTTCAAGACCAAGCAATATATATTCTGTGAACCCTCAGCCATTTCTGGGATCAAATATCCTGCTATTTTTTTTTTTTACCAAAATTAAGTAGTTTGAGGCAAGTCACTTGCTACCAGAGTTCTCATCCTTAATCAGCCAAAGAAAGGCAAGGGCTTTTCCCCATCTCATCACTCTTGTATTCTAGCTGACTGCTGCTTTGCAAGGCTTCAGTCTGCAATTCTTCAGTCTTGAGTCCAGAATAGTGCCCGCCTACTAAAAAAAAAAAACAACAACAAAGAAACAAAAAAAAAATCTTGTAGCTCTCTCCTCTGAAAAACTCATCCCATTGTTAATGTTAAAAATTCTGTATCCTTGGCCTTTTTGTAGAACTTTTTTCTCACTCCCAGGCTTAATGGGAATCTGACCCTCACCTGAGGATAACTTCATACCACACTTTATACCAAATTTGAGTTGGACTTCTCTACTGGATCCCCATTGCCACTTTCTAGACCTTGTTCTTTTCATCTTCCCCTGGGGCTCACACCATTGGTGTGTGATTACCCTTAACCTCTATGCACGTGACCATCCAGCAACCTCTTAGCACTTCCCCTCATTCCCTGAAGATGTTGGAACCTACTCATGGTTTTCTGCTTTACCCCAGCAGGAGATTTCAGTCTCCATATAAATGATATATTCAGTAACTTAGTCTTGGACTTGGGCTTGGAGAAGGAGTGGGTTACAAGTCTCAGGAGCAGCAGAGCGTTGGAGAAAGAATCCATGAAGTGGAGCCTGGGAAGACGAGACAACTGGAAGAAGGTAGCGTATGTGGAGAAGGAAGGCTGACAGAGGGATGTCCACAAGACTTGGGAAGCTGGTGACATGAGGGAGTATGTCTGTTTAAAAGCATACCTGCTGCACGTCTATTTAAATAGATAAAATCTGAAAAATAGATGATGCCAATTTCTGGATGTGGAGGAACAGGAGTTCTCATTCATTGCTGGTGGGAATGAAAAACAGTGCATCACTTTGAAGATAGTTAAGCGGTTTCTTATGAAGTTAAGCACAGTCTTACCTTACAATCCAGCAATCAGGCTCCTTGGTATTTGTTCAAATGATTTGAAAGCTTAAGCTATACAAAAATAGACCAAGAATGGTCCTAACATTCTCCTCAGCTTGTCTATGCTTTAGACAGTTTTCTCCCTGAGCATAGGTCCCTAAACCTCCCTTTTCTCAGACCATTTACTTTAGAAAAATTGCTATTGTAAGTTCTTTCTCTGCCCCTTTGTGATATAAATCTTCTTCCAACCCCTTGCCAGTTTTGCCATCCAGGAATGTCTCAAGGACCTGGGAGCTGTCCCTTTGAAATATAAACATCAATAAGTATTGTGCCCCTATCTCCCAGTCTCTGTGGAAGGAGTCTAACTTCAAAAGTGCTAATTAGTAATCACAAATGCTCTGATCACATTAGCCAACCTTCACCTTAATATCCTCCAGTACTGGGCAGGGTGTGGTGGCTCACACCTGTAATCCCAGCACTTTGGTAGGCCGAGTCAGGTGGATTACCTGAGGTTGGGAGTTCGAGACCAGCCTGACCAACATGGAGAAACCCTGTCTCTACTAAAAATACTAAATTAGTCAGGTGTGGTGGTGCATGCCTGTAATCCCAACTACTTGGGAGGCTGAGGCAGGAGAATTGCTTGAACCCAGGAGGCGGAGGTTGCAGTGAGCCAAGATCACACCATTTCAGTCCAGCCTGGGCAACATGAGCGAAACTCCATCTAAAAAAAAAAAAAAAAAAAAAAAATCTTTCAATACTTTTTCACTAGCTCACCCTAGCACTTAAAATCTCTTTCTTTTTTTTCAGCATAGTTAATTTCAAAAAATTTTCCCCGGTTTTAATAGTCTGGAATAAAGTCCCCTTTGCCTATTTAACTTGCCCAGTGCAATTATCCTTTGACAAAACTTACACATCAATGTTTCTAGGACAAGATTGTTGTCCTACAACAGGTGATAAAAACTGTGGTACATCCATCCAGTGGAATACTATTCAGTCATAAAAAGGAATGACCTATCAAGCCATTCAAAGTCATGAATGAATCTTTCATGAATATTGCTAAATGAGCAAAGCCAGTCTGAAAAAAAATCACTCATATGATGTTCTGGAAAAAGCAGAACTATAAAGTCAAGAAACAGATCAAGGCTTGGAAAAGAAGAGGGTTTTTTTAGGATGGTAAAACTATTCTATATGATGACATAATGGTGGATACACAGCATTTTGCATTTGTCAAAATCTATAGAGATTTACAACACAAAGTAAACCTTAGTATCTGCCCATTTAAAAAATTCATTTAGGTGGTCATGAGATTACAAAGTGGAATGCAGACTGTGACAAAATAATCTGACTATATCATAATGTATAAAATAACCTTTCTGAAGGAGGTAGAGAGAACTATGCTGACCTATACAACTTTGTTGCTATGGTTTGAATATCTGCTCCAAAACTCATGTTGAAATTTATTTGCCATTTTGATGATATTAAGAGATAAAAACTTTAATAACTGATTAGGTCATGAGGGCTTCAGTCTCATGGGTGAATTAATGCTGTTATTACAGGAATGGGTTAATTATAGGAGTTCAGATCCCTTCTTTTCTCTCTGTCTCATACGCTGTCACCCTCTTTGGCCCTCCTTGCCTTCCGTTATGTTATGACACAGCAAGAAGGCCCTCACAAGATGCAGCCCCTTGATCTTAGACTTCCCAACCTCCAGCACCAGAAGCCAAGCACTCCCTGTCTTTATAAATTACTCTATCTGTGGTATTCTGTGCTGTAGCAGAAAACAGACTAAGACATTTAGAAATCAGTGCTGTCTGTAAGACTAAAGGCAAAATAATTGCATATAAGCATTATACTCTGATGAAAGTTGTGTCCCAGAGAGGCAAAAATTAGCAATTCTGAAAGCACTATGCATGAACACCAGAATTGATCCATTAATAGAACACATGGAAGATGATGGAAACTAGATTCTCACTGTTTAGCAGTAGGTTACAGATGAGAGAGGGTAGAATGATACATGTGATACTACATGAATGTCAGAGAAATCAGTATGAGCTCACATTTGGCTAAATATATTTATAGATGAATACATATAACAATAGTTATAGATATGTATTTCCTTACTCTGATAGCTAAAAGGGACTACAAGCAACAGCCTTCCATTATCAATGATCATATCTAGCTCCCAAATCTTGGTTTCTAATACCATTCTCGAATAAAATAAACCAGGGCTCCTTGGAGAAATGGATGAGTCTAGGAATGGAGCAGAGAATAAACGAGATGAGCCAGGAAAAGCTTATAGTACAAGAAAGCAAAGAAGTATTGAAAATAATAATTTTTTTCAACCACAATAATAACAATATGTCAAAGGGACACAGGAGCCAGCTGAATGAGCTCCTGATGGCCAAAGCTGGAATGATTTGAACAACAAAATAAAGTAGTGTTAGACTATAACCCAAGGTATGAAACAATTATCTATTAGTCCAAACGGATATAAATAAAACATTGAATAAATGAATTAATTAGGGAGAATAGACAAATCTCCTACATAGAAGAATTCCAAATAATTGATGTACCAAACACCCCACCTTAAAGTAAATAAAGCATAACTTTCCACTCTCTGAGTGCAGGTAACACATAGTGACTTCCTTCCAAAAAATACAACATGGAAATGGTGAGGGGAGGGGAGTAACTTTCCAGCGGGAAACCTGATACACACTACTTCAAGCCAGTTGATCAACGTCAACATCAACAGTAATAAGTCATGTTGACAGTAGGTCCCCTTGATATGATATGATGAGAATGGCATTTGACCTTTGGGGTTTTCTCTCAAAAACTCATAACCCCAGTTTAATAAGAGAAAAATGTCAGACAAATCCCAATAAGGACATTCTAGGAAATGCCTGATCAGGACTCCTCAAAACTGTTAAGGTCATCAAAACTTAGGAAAACCTGAGAAACTGTCACAGCCAAGAGGCGCTAAGGAGATGTGGCGGTGAAATGTAATGTGGGATCCTGGATGGGAACCTGGAAGAGAAGAAGGGAACAAGATTAAAAACTAAGACAATCTGAATAAAGTATGGACTTAGTTAATTATAAAAATGCACACACCTGCTATATGCTTTTTTCTCTACACACTTTTCTCCCAGTGCCCTCTTTGCCTTGAAGTTGCCTCCTCATTTCCCTGCTCTCCTTCCTGGACCGTGACTTGTTTTTGCCAACAATTAGATTACAAGTTCCCTGGAAGCAAGAGCTTATGTCTGCCATGTTCATTATTGCATCAGTACTTAGCACAAGGATACCTGGCATATACCAGGGAGTCAATAAATATTTAACGAATAAAAATAAATTCTAAAAATCCTTCTTTTATCCTGTGCCCCTCCAGCTGATATCGAGTTTCTCCTCACTTGCTCATCCAAATTTCTCAAAATAGTAATTTACAGTTGCTTTCCACACTTTTTCTCTTTCCGTTTATTTTCAACCCACTAACATTTGACTTTGCCTCCTGTGACTGCTTGATTGAAATTGCTTCTCCTGGATCACCAGTGACCTCCAGACTGCCCATAAGTGATGGACTTCTGAAAGATGCCCTTTCTCTATGTTCCTGGGCCCTGTGCTAGATCTCTCAATAATACAATTAACCTTTTATGTGTCTGTCTCTTCTACTACACTAAGATCACCTGGAGGACAGGAATTGTGTCAAGATTATCCACCTTTGTATCCTCAGCACACGGCACATTTCTCAGAACTTAGTAAGTGCTCCACAGATTCTTGCTTTTTGTTGAAGTTGTAAGGGTTGATGGCAAAATGGAAGAATGTGAGACGAACAGCTGTAAGAATGTGTTTCTAAAACAAGACTGCAAAAGGCACATTGTGTTGAAGCTTCTCTTCCACGGGGTGCTTGCTTCATATGTGACAGTTTAAAGAAACTTTGCCCAGTCAAGAAAAAAGGGGAAGGAAGAAAATTCTCTTGGACTCCTCACTCATGATGCGTCAGTAGTTCTGAAACACCACCACAAACTCACAAGCCCACGGTGGGCAGATAAACCTTGTATTCAACAAGAGTTTTCTGAATCAAAATAGTGCCGATGAACAGCTACATACACACCTGCCTCCCCACATTCTTAAGAGGTGGCTACGCAGCCATCAGCAGTGTAGACAGCAGCCTCAGGAACAGGGGTAGTGTCTTTCTGCCTGAATAACACTTCTTTTATCTACTGGCTGATGACTAATGCCTGGCCTTCACTTACCCAGCTTAAGGGGTTTAGTCTTTTTTTTTTTCCCTTTTGGTCTTTTGGAAAAAAAAAAAAACATATTCAGCAGAAAGCAGCAAGGCGATCAGCTCTTACCCAGTCTTTGTCCCAGTGAAGATGAGATCGAGCTCCTTCCCCACAGGAAGGTGTTGATGGAGGGGGATGGCAGAGCATCTGCACGAAGGAGTGGAAAGAGCCCACCAGGTGCAACAAGGCTGGAGAAAACTGAAGGTGCCCCCACAAATGCCCACTTGACAGGTTTGTGTAGTCAGCCTTGCAAGGAACTCTGCTTGTGATGGCTCATTTACTTCTCAAATTGCTGCAGGAAAAAAATGGAGAAGAAAGAGGCTAAGAGATGAAAGAGAATTTTCAAGTAGACAACCTGCATGAAAAATACTTGTTCCAGTCCCACCTGGGGTCATAGAGCAAACAGCAAACACATTTAAAACCCACACCGAGGGCCGGGCGCAGTGGCTCACGCCTATAATCCCAAAACATTGGGAGGCCAAAGTGGACAGATCATGAGGTCAGGAGATCAAGACCATCCTGGCCAGCATGGTGAAACCCCATCTCTACTAAAAATACAAAATTATCCAGGCATGGTAGCACACACCTGTAATCCCAGCTACTCAGGAGGCTAAGGCAGGAGAATCACTTGAACCTTGGAGGCGGAGGCTACAGTGAGCCCAGATTGCACCACTACACTCCAGCCTGGGCGACAGAGCAATTCCTTCTAAAGAAAAAAAAAACCACATGGAACATTGGCCACTGAATCATAGCTTTGACCATGCATAGGTTTTTCTCATGGCTATAAAGTTTCTTCAGGACAGAATTCAGACTCATTAGCATGGCACACCAGACCCCAATATACATTTCTAGTCTCATGTGACATTCTCCAAACGTTCTCTCTGTCTTTCAATCACAGGACTTCCTGCTGAACTCAGGACACCGAGGATTTTTACATCTCCACACCTTCTCTCTGTGACCTCATAACTTAAAATAAGAGATATACATATTTGGTCTTCATTCCTGCTTCCTGGCACAGAGCTCCTAAAACCTCTGTAGTTAAGGGTGCTAAGAGAAGCTTTTGTTCTAATATTTGGCCTTGAACCCAGTTCCTGACACAGGGATCCTAAAACCCTTGTAATTTCCTGAGTGACAGGACTGTATGACACAGACCTCCTAAATCCCTTGGGATTTCCTAGGTGATAGGAGCCTCTTTTGTTCTAATGAGGTGACTCTTGGTGGGCTCCTGGGTAGCCCAGGTTGGGAGCTGGGAACCAGCCACGTGATTAGAGGTTTGGAACGTTCAGCTCACCCCAACCTCCAAGGAGGAAAGAGGAGTTGAAGGTTGAGTTGATCACCAATGACCAATGATCTGATCAATTTTGCCTGGGTAATGAATCCTCCATACAAACCTAAAAGGACTAGGTTACGGAAGCTCCTGGATGATTGAACATATTGAGGTTCTAGGAGGGTGGCAAGGCCGTGGAAGTTCCTTAGCCCTTCCCACATGACTTTCCCTATCTGGCTACTCATCTGCAACCTTTGTCATATCCTTTATAATAAATGAGTAAGAATAAGTAAAGTGTTCCCCTGAGTTCTGTGAGCTGCCCTGGCAACTTAATCAAGCCTAAGGAGGGGGTCATGGAAACCACAATAGATAGCTCGTGGGTCAGAAGCACAGGTCACAACCTGAGCTTGCAATTGGCATCTGACGTTGGGGTGGGAGGCAGGAGTCTTGCAGGACTGAGCCCTCAACCTGTGGGATCTGACACTGTCTCAGATCCCACAGGTTGAATTGAATTGAATGAGAAGATATCCAGCTGGTGTCCACTGAAGAACTGCTTGCTTGGTGTGTGAGGAAACCTCCCCCATGAATCTGGTGTCAGAAATGTTGTGTTGAGTAGTACGTGAGAGGGAATAGGAAAAAAAACACTTTGGTTTTTGGGTTTTCTTATGTCTATTACTCTCTATTTGAAATATCCTCCCTCCTTTACCTTCAGGGCCTAGTAGACTCATATGTTCTGTCCGAAGCTCAGCTTGCTAATCCTTCTCTTGCTTCCCCTTGCAGAGCCGTGTACTACTTTCCCTGTTTTCTCAGTGATATAGCAGTCACACTTTATTATGGTGTTGGGGATAGAAACTGTCAATTAACTCCTCCTCCTGCCCTCTGGGCTCTAACTGCTAGAGAATGGAATCAAATGAGGCCCAGAGTAAAATCAGCCTCATTAATGATAAAACTAGATCAAAGAACACAGTTTGAATGAAGTCCTAAATGTGCTCTCTGCCTTACAAACTGAAGACAATCAGTCCCCGAGAAAGAGCTGGCCTGCTCCCCTTCCTGTATTCTCAGGCTAAGAAGCTGGAACAGAAAAAGCCAAGACCGGGCTGTTTAAACAGGAGACATGTCCTACCTGGTATGTGTACCCTCCGAAGACCGGACATGCAAAGGGCCTGCTTCCATCAATCCAGGGTTTCTCAGCCATGACCACATATTAAAATCACCTGGAAGCTTCTAAAAACACTGTTGCCCGGGGCTTACCCAAGACCAGGGAAGTCTGGAGCTAAGGCCTAGGCACCAAGATTTTTTTAAAGTTCTCAAACTGATTCTAATATGAAGCAAGGGCTAGGAATCTCCAATTTAATCTAACCAGCCGGAAGGAAACACAAACCCACCAGTAGATAAACTAGGCAAATGATGTCATTGTCTTCACTGCTTCACCAGTCAGGCCAGCTGTGCCCCTCCACTAGAAAGAGGTGAAGAATGAATGGGTGGAAGGAGAACTAGAAGGTCTTTTTCCACTTCTTCCCTGCTGGCTGGGCAGAAGCATCATTTGTTCTCTTATGTGCTGAGGAGGAATACAAGAAGAGAATAAATGTTTTCATACCTTATTTCATTTGACCTTCATACTTCCTGTGGGATATTCAGGTAGGCAAAATTGTCTCTATGTTATAATTCTGTAACACAGAGGAGGGGGGAAAGTATTTATACACTGTCATCCTTTTCTTTCTTTTTCCTTTTTTGAGAAAGAGTCTCGCTCTGTCACCCAGGCTGGAGTGCAGTGGCACCATCTCAGCTCACTGCAACCTCTGCTTCCAGGTTCAAGCAATTCTCCTGCTTCAGCCTCCTGAGTAGCCAGGACTACTAGGTGCACACAACTACACCCGGCCAATTTTTGTATTTTTAGTAGAGACAGGGTTTCATCGTGTTGGCCAGACTGATCTTGAACTCCTGACCTCAAGTGATCCACCCACCTCAGCCTCCCAAAGTGCTGGGATTACAGGCGTGAGCCACCACACCCAGCCCTTATCTTTCTCTTTGACCTTCACTTCATATTTTACTTTTTTCTGATTATAAAACTAATGCAGGTTCACTATAGAAATTTATCAACAGACGTATAAAACATTAAATAAAAATAAATAATTCTACTACCAACCACACATCTATCATTTTGTTGAATTTCCTTCCAATTTTGTTTGTATTCTGCCTTTCTTGTTTAAAAAGATATACCTTTATGTATTTTTTTAATGATGACACTGTCTTTCATTATGTGGATGTACCACAACTTATTTAGCCATTCCCCTAACTTTAAATGTTCAGGATGTTTCCAGATTTCTATCATAGTAAACAAAGTTGTAGGAAATCTCTTGATCACATGGCTTTCTACATTTTAAATTATTTCCTTAGGACACATTATTATAAACGGAACTACTGTGTCAAAGAGTATGAATATATTTTTAAGAATCTTGATACATTTTTCAAAATTTCATTTTGGAAAAGTTTTTGCCAATAGAAGCCATCGTTATTTATGAAAGTAGACAAAAACACTGGAGCTTTCTCTGTTAGTGACAACTCAGTGTATTTTCTGACACATTTTAGAAGTACAAGGGATTTCTGTTTTTCATTCTTCATTCAGGAGACGTCTTTTTTTTCTTCTGTAAGAGATGACAGAGGTACTTCTAAAGCTGGTCATCTTTATAACAAGTGTCATTTGCTTTTCACTATTCTTGATTCAAAAACCAAGTGATTCCACTAGCTCCTGGGTAAAAGATAAATGAGGCAAGAAAAGCTAATCAGTTTACCCATCATGCTTTCCAAGTAATAGACTTTTTGTGTACTCTTTCCGTGTCTACAAAGCCCGTAAAGCAGTCGTGACAAGTTTACTATCCTTCTGTTGCTGCTGGAAGAAACGGGGGCTCAGAGAGATCCTTGTTCAAGGTCATAGGCTGGCGAGGACCTAAACAATGATTTTCTGTTTGGTTGGCTGGTTTTTTGCCTTGGGTGTTTTTCTGTTTATTGTGGGTTTTTTGTTGCGTTTGGTTAGTTGGTCTTTGTTTTTGTTTGTTGTTTGTTTCTGCTGTCACCTATCTGTCTAAGAAGTAGCCAGGTCTCTGTCTCTGTATCTCAGTGCTTTGCCCCTACACCTCAGCTGCCTCTATGTCATGCTCTGTATAAGATGGGATGCAGACTTTTTTTTTGTTTTTATTTAGATGGTAGTGTGTTGTTTGGGGGGCTTTTTGTGGGGTTTTTTTCTCCTTCAACTTATATTTTAAGTTCAGGGATACATGTGCAGGATATGCAGGTCTGTTACGTTGGTAAACAAGTGCCATGGTGGTTAGCTGCACAGATCATCTCATCACCTAGGTATTAAGCCCAGCATTTATTAGCTATTCTTTCTGATGCTCTTCCTCCCTCCACCCTTGCCATCTCCCAACAGGCCCCATAGTGTGTTGTTTCCTCCCATGTGTCCATGTGTTCTCAGCATTCAGCTCCCACTTATAAGCGAGAATATGTGATGTTCTGTTTTCTGTCTCTGCATTAGTTTGCTGAGGATAACAGCTTCCAACTCCATCCACGTCCCTGCAAAGGACATGGTCTCACCCTTTTTTATGGCTGCATAGTATTCCATGGTGTATATGTACCACATTTTCTTTATCCAGTCTATCACTGATGGGCATTTAGGTTGGTTCCACAGACATCATTTCTTACCAAAGATATCCCAGATGTCAGCTGAGATCTCCCTGCCTCTTGAGATGTAGATGAGATCACCTAATTTCTTGTACTAATTTTCTAGGGCTGCCTAGAAACGAAACAAAATACCGCACACTGGGTAGCTTAACCAAGAGAAATTTATTTCTTCTTATAGTTCTGGAGACTGGAAGTCCAAGACCAAGGTGCCAGCAGGGTTGGTTTCTCCTGAGGCCTCTCTCCTAGACTTGCAGACATCTGTCTTCTTGCTGTGTCCTCACATGGACTTTTCTCTGTGCGTGTGCATCTGGGTGTCTCTTTTTCTTCTTATAAGGACACCAGAGCTACTGGGTTACAGCCCCACCACCATGACCTTGTTTAAATACCTCTCCAACAGCCTTGTCTAAGGTAGTGGGGGGTAGAACTTCAACATATGAACTTTGAAAGGACAGAATTCATCCCACAACACCCTTCATCCCACCTCCTACAGAGCGTAAAGCTCTCCTCAACTTGAGGTGGGTTCTTGGTGGATAAATGGTGGGAGCAAGGAGACGTGCCGCTCTCTGGCTCCAAACTCTTCCGTTTGTATAATTAAGTCATTGTATTTACCTTGTCTCCATCCAATGCCGACTCCCTCTCTCCCCCACTTTCTGTTGTCATAGAAATGAGAAAGAGATCTTGTGTTTTCCAGGGTGAAATCATTCTCAGGGGCCATTTGGGTGTGTATTTGATATTACTAAGAAGTCCGGGGACAGAAGGGATAGAAAAGGACTATATGAACCGTTTCAAATTGAACACCAGACAGCCTTGTTCTTAGAACAACCTTATCACCTTTGAATCCAAATATCTATGCTCAACCATTTAGAACCCAGGGGAAAGGAAAGGTGGTTAATTGATAGGTCACATTGCTAACATCATAACAACGTGTGAATATTGTATCACAGGAAAGTAGAGAAAATCCACCTATGGGGATTTCTCACTGGCTACCTCGCCCATGAGGTTCCAAGCCTGGTGCCATCTTGTAGGTTGTTCTCTCATGCTTTGCCTCCCTTTATTCCTCCCGATTCTCACCCTCTTGGATTGCTCCCTGGAAATTCCAAATTCTTCTCCCTTTGTTAGGTAGAGTCTTTCTGTTCTTCCCAGATCCCAATGACAACCTCTGCTCCAGACTCCCTTTGAATAGCCAGACCAAATCCCTGGAAGACTCAACAGAATGAAAGGCCTTCAATTTAACCAGCTCTACTTTCCTCAGACTCTAGTTGCAATTTAAATAGCATGTGTGTCTTCATTACTCAAACAAATCCTAATAATGTTGATATTAGTGAAGATGGATGTTTAACAGCTTGGGACTGAAATAATGAAGTTGCTAAATAAAGAATGAGGTCAGAGTTGCTAAAATGCTTGAAAAATGTCAGCTGGGATGGATAAAAGGGCATGCTGTACATGAGTGGCTTAAGAATATAATGTAGAAGAATCTGGGAGAGAAAGTTAAATGAATCAAGCTACAGTCCTAGGTGTGCATTCAATCACATTCAGTGATACAGTTTAGTCCTGAAACCATTGCTTATAACCTGGGGTGGTGGAGAATCTCACCTTGGGAAGAGACAGTCAGAGAGCAAGAAACTGACAAAGAAAAGACATTAGTATTCAGCAGAACATTTTCCTCAGTGATTTAAAAAAAAAAAAAAAAAAAAAAAGACATTAGTAGGTAGCTGCCTCCCTACCTTAGCCACTGAGGCCCAAAGGAAATGAATTTTGACTCATTCCATTCAGTGACTTATAAGCAGGAAAATAATTGCAGTAGAAAGCCAAACCGTGGGGTTTAAAAAGAAAGAAGACATGTAAGAAGGCCATAGAGTGTGGTGAAATGTGGGCTTTCATTCTTAGCCTCCATAATGGCAGCTCTCATTTATTGATCACCCCCAACTATGTGCCAGGTATATTTAAACTGGAAACAATCCAAGTTTGTTTAGCAGGAAAATGGATAAGCAAACTGTGGGACATCCATACACTGGAATATTACTCAGCAATAAAGGGAACCAACTATTGATACACACAACTTGGATGTTTGTCAAAGGCATTTTGCTGAACAAAAGAAGCTAGTCCCAAAAGGCTGATTGATACCTTCTACTGGACATTCTCAGAAAAACAAATCATAGTTATGGAGAACAGATAAGTAGTTGCCAGAAGTTAAGAGCTGGGGAGGGTGTAATGATAAAGGGGTAGCTGAGGAATCTGTTCTGTATTTCCATGGTTGTGGTAGTTACACAAATCTATGCATATGTTAAAACTCATAGAATGGTATGCCCTCAAAAAGTTCATTTTACTCTATATTATTTTTAATAGTTTTAATAAAAATTAAAAAGCAATAATACTTTTTAATTTTTATTAAGATCATTTAAAAATGGAGATGTGGAGAAATAAGAACACTTTTATACTGTTGGTGGGAGTATAAATTAGTTCAACCATTGTGGAAGACAGTGTGGCGATTCCTCAAGGATCTAGAACCAGAAACACCATTTGACCCAGCAATCCCATTACTGGGTATATACCCAAAGGATTATAAATCGTTCTACTATAAAGACACATGCTCACGTATGTTTACTGCAGCATTATTCACAATAGCAAAGACTTGGAACCAACCCAAATGCCCATCAATGACAGACTGGATAAAGAAAATGTGGCATATATACACCATGGAATACTATGAAGCCATAAAAAAGGATGAGTTCATGTCCTTTGCTGGGACATGGATGAAGCTGAAAACCATCATTCTCAGCAAACTAACACTGGAAACCATCATTCTCAGCAAACTAACACAGGAACAGAAAACCAAACACCGCATGTTCTCACTCATAGTGGGAGTTGAACAGTGAGAACACATGGACATAGGGAGGGGAACATCACATACTAGGGCCTGGGGGGCTAGGGGAGGAAGAGCATTGAGAAATACCTAATGTAGATGATGGGTTGATGGGTGCAGCAAGCCACCATGGCACATGTATACCTAGGTAACAAACCTAGACGTTCTGTACATGTATCTCAGAACTTAAAGTATAATAAAAAACCATTATTATAAAATAAAACTATTGATTTTAAATAATCCATCAACCTAAAAATTCAAAAATACACCTGCACTAAATGTGTGTATGATGTGATTCTACCTCATGTTTCTCCAGTTCCCAGGTTTCCTCAGAGATGTCCCAAGGGTTAGGGTAGCAGCGTAGGGGAGGCCCAGCGGACAGAGCTTCCCATTGCCCTTCAACTAGAAAGCTCTACTCCAATCTGTTTTCTATATTTAGGTGTAAGAAACATTTCACTTGAACAAATTAAAGCTTGAACCATCGATATAACAAAACTTAGTAATAATCAGCATACATCGAGAGCTTACTATTGCCAAGCACTGGACACAGCTTTCTCAGATGCATTATCTCATTCATTCCTTCATTGAATTTCATAATTAAGAGATGAATTATCTTAAAGATGAAGAAAATGAGACTAAGAGAAATTACTTAACTTGCCCACCATCACCTGGATAGTGAATGGCAATGTTAATAGTAGAGGGTCTTGACTGCAAGTTGTCCAGGTTCTTGGCATTTTGAAGAAAGAATTGGAAAAAATACACCACAGGGCAAGGAAAGAATGAAGCAAGGAAAGCGGAGATTTACTGAAAATGAAAGTACATTCCGCAGGGTGGGAGCGGGCCGAGTGGCAGCTCAAGGGCCCCAGTTACAGAATCTTCTGGGATCCAAATACCCACTAGATGTTTCCCACTGGCCACCTGGTGTATACCCCATGCAAATGAAGTGTTGGCCTGCAATCAGTCTCATTGCTTTCTGCAACCAATCAGACTGATTGCAGGCCACCACTTCAGAAAGCAACCTTTCTGCAACCAATCAGAGGCTGAAGTGAAGCTACAAAGGTTACACTCCTACGCAAATGTCTAATTGGTTATAGAAAGCAACCAATCAGAGGCTAACATGAAGTTACAAAGTTGCATTCCTATGCACAGGAAGACTTGGCCTGCAACCAGTCTGGTTGTGGAAAGCAACCAAAGGTACTTTCAATTTTCCATCGGCCACACAGAAAAGTGGGTGGTTTGCAAAGGGAGTAGCCTCATCCTTTTTGTTACTGAGGCGTGGAAAGTTGGGGTTTTCCTTTCAATTTAGTTCTAGGAAATAAGCATGAATCAGACTTACGTTTCTGCCTCCAAACCCTATTCTCCTGCCTCAGCAAAACAGGGATTGGTATGGTAACAGTGCCTTTCAGGTCCTCCAGCCCAGGAGGGTAACTGGCCCACAGCCCTGATGCACTCTGAAATCCACTGCTGCTTTCACATAAAGCCACACGTCCCAGGGGCTTCTCTGTGCCGATGATTGAGCACAGCAGGGGTGTTCTTCTGGGGAGTTGCGAGAGTCTTCTCATGAATAAATTTGGCTCCAGACTCTCCATCAGCATAGCTCCTTAAAGCTATACTGCAGTTCTTCCCACATTCTTTCTTTCCTTCCTGCCTGCTTGCTTTCCTGCCTGCATGGCTTCCTTCCATCTCTCTCTCTCTCTCTCTCAGGGGCCAAACCTACAGCACAGTCTGATGCCTCTCCCAGTCTTCTCTGTCTCTCTTCCAATTTTCCTTCATCAGGAAATTCATCTTTCCCAATGAATTCTTGCATGCCTAACTCATCCTGGTGTTTGCTTCTTGAAGGACCCAGACTAGCACATCTTACTCCAGAAGTCAAGTTTTTATAAGCTTTGCAACAAGGAAACAATCCAAGTCTTAGAGATAATAATATTTAACATAGGCTTGTTGTAAAAAATTAAGCTTCCTAAAGGCATAAGGATGATACAATGGACTTTGGAGACTTGTGAGGAAGAAGGGGAGGGGGTCGAGGGATAAAAAACTACAAATATGGTGTAGTTTATACTGCTCGGGTGACAGGTGCACCAGGTTCTCACAAATCTCCACAAAAGAACTTACTCATGCAACCAAATACTACCCGTACCCCAATAACTTTTGGAAAAAATTTAAAAAAATTTTTTTAATCAAGCTTCCTGACACAGATGAATCACCACTGTATCCCCTTCACCTGGCTTGTCATATATACTCAACAGTTATTGGATGAATGAAATGAAATAAAGTTTGTATGACCATTAGCTACAAGGGACTTCATGAAGGCTTGTTGTCTTCTTGCATTTAAAGAGAACAGAGGAGGGAACAGCCAGTGGATTCCCTCCAGGCATCTGGCAGTCCACATCTGAGTGTCCATGGACCACAGCACTACCAGCCTCTTCCTCCCTCCAAACCCAGCCAGACACAGACAGTCCTGGCTGCCTCTTCTCACCCCAATCAGCTTTTCATACAAAGAAGAGTTTTCACGCTGTCATCCCAGCTGGCCCCGTATCTTGCGAAAGTCACTTCGTGGGCTGAAAACAAAAAAACCTTTCTCTGAAAGAATCACTCTCATAAAGTGCTGTGAATTGGATGCTGACCTGGAGTTGACCAGAGGAATTTTTCAATACCCACTTTTATATATAAAATTTGTAACCTTTCTCTTTTCATTGAAACTAGGTAGTATTGACAGAGTAGAAATTTCAGGAAAGCATATTTGGGACTTAATAGGAGTCAGCCCGTGGTAATCGCGGCTACCTGCAGTTCCATCAAGATTCCTAACCAAAAGGAGAAAATAAAATCAGAATCAATACTTCCACGGGCATGCAGTTTAAGAACTTTGCAGTGATTTGAACAGAGCCTCCTTCAGGCACAGCCAGCTCTCATTCCTGCCACAGGCCTGTTTCTCCATTGTTTGTCAGTCGGGAGACAAAGAAGGAAGAACTGAAGAAGGAATAAATGGAAGGGGATTCCAGCAGAGAGAGACAAGAAATCCATCAGCAGGGAAAGGAGACCAGAACTAAGAACCAACCAGAGAGGAAAATAGATGCCTTTATGTAACAACAGAGCACCGACTCTTGCCTGTCAATAGTAGGCAAAGGTCCTTGTCTTCAGAACTTGTGGAAAAACCAGAGAATGTCAGATGTTGAAGGGTACAGGAGATTCTTGTTTTGCAAATAAAACCAAGACTTAGAGAGACCAAGCAACTTGCTTAAGATCTTGAAGAAACAGGTGAGAAAGGGGCTAGACTATAGCACCTGTCATTCAGTATCACTACACACAGGCCTATTCCTTCTCAGGCTAAAGGATCACACTACTTGTAAGTTTCCCTCTTTCCTCCTTCGTTAGTTACCTAGAGGACTTTACTTTCAATTTTCTTTAAGTTTTCCAGGACCCAAGCACCCAAGAGTTTATCCAGTTTCACTTCCACTGTGAGGTGGGGTTCGTGGGTTGGTGTATAAACATCGCAGGACTCAGAGACTTTCATCAGCAATGCCTGACAGGCAGACCTGGCTCATGGTGCACAGCAGGAGATGGAGGCAGGACTAGGAATTAAGGAACCCTCCCCTATAGGACCAAGAAGCTGGGCCCAGGCCCAATCAGAGCTTTCACATCATATCCTGAGTCACCCTCTCCACTGCCCCCATTGTACTTTATTTGTTTATTTATTTATAGAGACAGGGTCTTGCTATGTTGCCCAGGCTGCAGTGCAATGGCACAATCATAACCTCTTGTAACCTCGAGCTTCTGGGCTCAAGCAGCCCTCCCATCTCAGTCTCCTAGTAGCTGGGTCCACCATACCCAGCTAATTATTATTATTATTATTATTTTGTATAAACAGGATCTCATTGTGTTACCCTGTTCTCAAACTCCTGGGCTCAGGTGATCCTCCTGTCTCTCAGCCTTCCAAAATGCTGGGATTATAGGAATGAGATGTCAATCCGGCCCCCCATTGTACCGTCTTCCAATGAAGCATGACTGAAAATCCTAAAGAACTGAGATCTGATTATTCGGTCTTTGTGTAGAGGCAAGAGGCTTGATGAGTTGATCTTTTGTCAATCAAAAAGAAGCCAGCTTTTCAGAGTGGCATCATTTTCTCCTACTCATGAGATCCTATTCCACAATCCTATCCCTGGAGTGTCTGGGGTATCTTGCAACCAGCACACCACCAGAAATTTGGAATAAATGGAAAACAAGGGAATAAGTGAACAGTTAACACAAAAGAAAACACTGTCTGTTGCACTTGGCTGCACATGTCCAGCAAATAATGAAAGTATACAATAGATTATCCATGAATTTCTAGTAACACAACATTGTTAAAGGCTTCTTTGAAACCCAGATGTCTCTCAAATCGCTGAGCTGAAGGCTTGTATCTATATCATAGACTTTTAAATTTCCTTCCCTAGTTAATGGGTTATTCATACTTTCTACTTCTTGAAACAATTATGATCATTTATATTCTCTCAGAAAATCATCTATTCCTTTGATATTTTCAAATTTGTTATCATGTAGTAGAATTTTATCCTTCCCTTAAATATCTATTGTTATATCCTCTTTCTAATTCCTCATGTTGTGTGCTTATGTTTTCTCTTAATTCTTGATTTGAATTGCTAGCACCTGGTCTATTACTTTTATTTTTTTAAGTTCTCCTATAATTTTTATTTGCTTTACATTAAGCATATTTGTTTTTCTAATTATGGAATTAAATTTTTGTATGCAGTTTATGCCTGGTGTAAAAATAAAGGTATTCAGGCCAGGTGCAGTGGCTCACGCCTGTAATCTCAGCACTTCAGGAGGCCGAGGCGGCGGATCACAAAGTCAAGAGATTGAGACAATCCTGACTGACAATGGTGAAACCCTGTCTCTACTACAAATAAAAAAATTAGCTGGGCGTGGTAGCACATGCCTATAATCTTGGCTACTCGGGAGGCTGAGACAGGAGAGTTGCTTGAACCCAGGAGGTGGAGATTGCAGTGAGCCAAGATCATGCCACTACACTCCAGCCTGGTGACAGAGTGAGACTCCCATGTATATGCATATGTATTTAAAGTAATGTATTTTCCCTAAGTACAATTTTGATCATATCCTATAATGCTGGATATCTAGCGTCCTCGATGCCATTATTGTCTAGCTAGACTCCAAGTGTACTTTTTTTTCTAAAGCAGAGTCTTGCTCTGTCATCCAGGCTGGAGTGCAGTGGCACGATCTCGGGTCACTGCAACCTCCACCTTCTGAATTCAAGCAACCACGTTGGCCAGGCTGATCTCGAACTCCTTGTCTCAAACAACCCACCTGCCTCGGCCTCCCAAAGTCCAAGTATACTTCTTAATTATTCCTTGACCTGATAATTGTTTAGGTGAATGTTCTGCATTTGTTTTGTTTTTCATTTTCAAGTGGTAGCAGTTTTATTTCTACTTTCATTTATTAATAACATTAAAGAATGTGACCTGTGCAATTTTGATGAAGGGGAAAGAGAACAGTTTAAATTAACTGCAGAATTGCAGAGATCCAGCAGCCCAAGGGAGGAAGCTGAAGCTATATGACACTACTGCAGAAGTTTAATCTCTGTGTTTACAAATTTATTTGCCATGCCAGAGTGGCAGCCAAGAGTCAGCCGGGGAGTGCCCCCATGCTTCGCCTGGCAGAAACATCTGTGCCAAGTACAGTCTGTGAGTAGGTACCACCCTGACACAGAACACTTAATGGGCTTTTTGCGAGATCCAGACATTCCTCTCTGCCTGGCTGCTGCCCACTCTTGCCTCCAGTTGGCATTCCTAAGAATGGAAAGGTGTCTGAATTCTGGCAAAATATCTCCTGTTCACCTCCCAGACACACTGGTTTTAAGTATAAAAGAAGTCATTAATCCAATCAGTCCTTCTTTAGATCCATTTTTAGCAGAAAGGCTATGATTTCTGGCATACATGTCTATAAACATTTCTCATGTCCTGTGCAGATTTCTCCTTTCTTTATACCCTTGGCCATTTCCATGAGATTCTCCAACGGTAGGAACTAGATCCCAGAGCCGAAGTCACTAACTTGCTTAGAGGTTCCCACTGCCCTTTTTTTTTCTTTTTCTTTTTTTTCCTGCCACTCAGAACAACAGTCTATTGGCAAAGTACTTATGAGTGGGCAGATTAATATTTCCCCTTCAGAGGTAAACCTAAGGATAGAAAACTAAATGCATTGAAAGCAGCACCATTACAGAATGTGGTCTGCCTGAGAACCTGGTTTTAGCTGAGCTTCAGGGCCACATTCTGCTCCTACCACAACAGCAGATGTCCCTGAGTCACCAGAGCTCACTGTCAATAATATCTTATGTCTGAAAATAAATCCAGCATTAGGCAGCTGACCACATATGTGCCTCTGAAACTATGGCAACAGAAAGTGCTTTTACCTCTGTGTCCCAATTAAAAGTGTTCTGTTGGCTGTAATTGGGGTGTTTGGTCTCCAAAACTAATAGATCAAAGCAATCACATAAGCCTCAAATGTCATCATCATACAAACTGATATTTCCTATGCAAGCAGCTAATGAGTGGTCACACCAAAGAGCATATGAGATTGAGGTTGCAGAGAATAACTGGATAAATCCATTTTTGGATCCTTTTCTCCATGTTCCCAACCCACCTAAGATTTGAAAATTGATTGAATGTTGCAGAGGGGGGAGAAAGGACAATGGCAATTTCGAGTTGGATGTCCAGGGGGATAGAGGAGCTTTTAATAGAAAAGGGGAGAAAATTCTTGGAGTAGGTTTCATAGAAAGAATGACACATGGTGAGAAAGAAATGTATTCAAGTCCACTGTACTAGGGTAGACAGATGTCTGGCATTGAACCAGGGCACATAACATTTGAGTTTTCTGCCTGGTTTCTAAAAAAAAAATTAACTAGTAATATGAAAGTCTTCTTTTGATCATTATACTTTCAGATTTGTTTTCTTGTGGTTTCTGATTGATTCTTAATAAGCAATAGCATGAAACAACTCCACTTGTAGATTTTTCTCTGTTAGTATGAAATGATCAATAAACACTTAAAAAGATGCAATTGAAAGATCTTTTGTGTGATCCCTGTAATCTTTTGGTAATAGGAAAAATCCTCTGGTAATGTAAACAAGCTCACTCTCTAATAATCAGTTTACTCACACAAGTAATACTACTTAATAATGTAAAAGGCTATTGGGAGGGAACTAAGGTATATGTACACATTTTTTTTTTTTTGCTCTATCAGGGGAATATGTTTGACAAACAATAGAAAGCTCAATTTATAGTAGCTTAATCAACTCAGAAAGTAGGCAGTTGCTGATATTAGTTCAGCAGCTCTGAGTACAACTTTGTCTTCCAGTCACCATCAGACCAAGAGAATTGCGTGAGCTTTGGCTCAAGTTCAAGCCAAACTCGTGCAATTCTCTTGGCTTAATGGTGACTGGAAGACTGTTCTACCTCTAATATGTCATCCAAATTCTAGGCAAAAAGAAGAGGGTTAAAGAGAAATGGCATATTAGCTGACTCTTCCCTGCTGTAAAGGAACCTTCTCAGCAATTCCACCCAGTGACCTCACTTACATCTCATTACCCAGAATTGTGTCACACGGTGACCCCATCTCTCAAAAAAAAACAAAAAACAAAAAAAAAACAAAAAAAAAACCAAACTGGTAAATGTAGTTTCTTAGGGGATGCATATCTTTTAGCTGGAGTCCTGTTAATAATAAAGAAGGGAAAATAGATATTGGGTAAGTAGTTACCAACTCCCCTCTCTATTTAACTCACCCAGAACAGCTGGTATTTTTGTGGCAGCCATCATGGAGCCTTGAATCTAGGGTTTCAAGAGGCACGTCATACGTGATCTATCATTAAAACAAAGGAGTTCCCATCAAAAGACCTTCTGGCTCTGCCACCAGCTCCGTGACTTTGAACAACTAAGCCATTTACTTCCATTTCTAATCAGTAAAATGAGAGAACTTAAAGCAGTCACTGTAAAAATCCTGAAATCCTATGCTTCCATTGTAGAGCCTTACCTGGTAGATATCAACGTTTTCTTAAGCTCCTCTCCTGGATCCTGTGCCCCACCTTTTGTTCCTGGTAGACAAGGAAACATTGCTATAGCAATCTATCCAGCACCTAAGAGCAGCATCACTTCAGGAACCATATTGCCTTGAAGAAATAAAACTAGTTTCTTCTATCTCCTATAAAGAGAATGTTGAAGGGCGATGGTGGTTCTAAGGTAATGAACACGATCCACTTCAGCAAGGCTCCTGAGCTGTGTGTGACCAGCACACCTGTGTGCAAGGCAAGAGGTCACCAGTGGAAGTCAACGGTAAGAAGATCCATCAAAGGTGAGACGTCCAGCAGATGTCTCCAGACAGTAGCACCACTTGCCACCACCACTGCACACAGACTGCCAGGAAAACAACTGGACGTGAGATGGGAAAAGGGGAGGAAATAGGGAGGAGAGTGAGGTAAGAAAAGCTTAGGGTAACACAGGCAACCTTGCTCAGATCTACAACACTGTGAGGTCTATAGAGTTTTCTCCGGCAAATTTATACCACCAAAAAGGAAAAATTCACTTTCTTCCTACTCCCTCCATCCAGAAACCTCATCCTTTCTTAGCTAAACCCACTGTCCCAGCTAGCTAGGAAAAGGAGGGGTGCTCTATTGGTTACATAAAAGAGGAACCAATTACACTTTGCATTGGGAAACCTGTCTTACCACTTACGCTATTGTATGTGAGCCCTGTTCAAGCCAAAGAAAATTTCACCCTCTTCCTCTTTCAGCTCCACCTACCACCTTCTCACTGCATCAAAGTCTCCAGTGGATGGAGACTTCCATTAGCTGACTCTGCTTAGCTGATAAATTGGGCTTTAGAATGTTTCTATGACTTTATATCACCCACTAAGTTCTTTAGATATTTAATAATAGAAAAACCTGACCTCTGTTGGAAATAATCCACAAAGGAGTACAGCAAATAGAAGAACAGAAAGTGCCCCTTTCCCATGTAAATTGCACAGACTAGAACAAGATCTACCAAAGAGTCTGAGGGACCTTCGATAGGTAGATAGATGCAGCAAACCACCATGGCACATGTATACTTATGTAACAAACTGGCACATTCTGCACGTATGTCCTGGAACTTAAAGTAAAATAAAATAAAAGAGCTATCAAGCTATGGAAGACATGGGGGAAGCTTAAATAGTTCTAAGTGAAAGAAGCCAATCAGAAAAGGCTACATGCTATATGATTCCAAAAATATGACATTTTGAAAATGGCAAAACTATGAAGAGAGTAAAAAAAATCAGTGGTTGCCAGGAGTTAAGGGAGGAGAAGGATGAATGAACAGAACACAGAGGATTTTTAGGGCAATAAAACTATTCTGTAGGATACCCTAATGATACACATCATTATGTATTTTTCAAAATCCACATAAGGTACAACATAAACAGTGACCCCTAATGTAAACTGTAGATTTTGAGTGATAATAATGTGTGAATGTAGGTTCATCAATTGTAACAAACGTACCACTCTAGTGCCACAAGTCCATAGTGGGAGAAGTTGTGCCTGTGTAGGGATGGAGGTATATAGGAACTCTCTGTATATTTCCCTCAATTTTCCTGTGAACTTAAAAGTGCTCTAAAAAATGAAGTCTATTAATTTTTTTAGTGTATTTGCTGACCTAAAAATGAATATACATGCTTCTAAACCCTCTTCACCTCCCAAGAAACTAACACCTCAATGTTTCCCAAAGAGGGATTGCTAGAAATTTAAGAGCATCTACTGATTGCAAGCATTTCTGTTCAGTCCTGTTCTCACCACTGTAGCCAATTCACTCTTTACTCTGCCCACCGAGCTTTCATTTCAATTACCGCATTTTTCATTTCAAGCTCCCTTTGGCTCTTCTGCTTTATTTTTTCCCCATATTTTCACTTTCTTCTATTATAACTTTGATGATTTTCTTAGTATACTCATTTCATGGTCTCCACTAATAGCTCTGTTACTGGAAGCTCTTGGGGCTCCAGTCCTGCTGTCTCTTTTGCCTAGTGACTCTTAGATATAGCAGATGGTTTTCTTGTGTGTTTTGTAATTTTGGTTTTTGAGTTCAATTCTAGTAGAGCTCTATCTGCACAAATATCAAGCAGCCTGAGGTAAGGGTCTATTCAGCTCTCCAGGGTAGTTTTATATTTGCTTCTATGGTCATTCCAAGGATATTACTTGCCTGGAACCAGTGCCATATTCATTTTTCAGCTTAATGGCTCCCAAGACCATGCAAGTAGAATAAATTAGAATCTCAAACTTGTGCAAAAAAAAAAGTGTGTTGTGAATGAATATTGTTATGCATTCTCAAGGGGAAATTTTATCCCCCACTCAGAACTCAAGAGAAGACACATAAATCTCACTATAGTATCTTTGCCAGTGAGAGGGCTTTTTTCTATCAATCCATTTCTCCAAAGGTGTAGCTTTTCAATGCCCCGATTTTTTCAGGGATCTCTGTTCCAATTTCCTGCCACACAAGGGCTCAAGACCTCATCTCCCATATCCATTTGAGCTTTAAACTCTAGAAGCTTTATACATTCTTGGTGGGAAAGTAAATTAGCACAACCTCTATGGAACACTGTACGGAGATTTCTCAAATAACCAAAAATAGAATTACCATTTGACCCAGCAATCCCACTACTGGGCATCTACCCAATGGAAAAGAAATTATTATATTAAAAAGATACCTGCACTCATGTTTATCACAGCACTGTTCACAACAGCAGTGTCATGGAATCAACCTAACTGTCCATCAGCAGATGATTAGATTAAAAAAATATGGGCTACACACAATGGAATACTATGCAGCCATAAAAAAGAATGAAATCATGTTCTTTGCAGCATCACAGATAGAGTTGAAGGCCATTATCCTAAGTGAAATAACTTGGAAACAGAAAATCAAATACTGCATGTTTTGACTTATAAGTAACTCATAGACATAAAGATGGATATAATAGACATTGAGGACTCCAAAAGGGGAAGGGATGGGAGGAGGATAAGGGTTTTAAAAATTACTTATTGGGGTAGGCACAGAGGCTCATATCTGTAATCCTAGCACTTTGGGAGGCCAAGGCAAGAAGATTGAGCCTGCTTGCACTCAACTCCTGCTTGAGCCCAAGAGTTTGAGACCAGCCTAAGCAACATGGTAAAACCACATCTCTACAACAAATACAAAAATTAGCTTGGTGGTGCATGCCTGTAGTCCCAGCTAAGGATCATTTGAGCCCAGGAGGTCAAGGCTGCAATGAGCCATGATCACCCCACTGCACTCCAGCCTGGGCAACAGAGTGAGACCCTGTCTCAAAAAAATACAGACAAAAATTTTAAAAAGACTTATTGGGTACAATGTTCACTATTTGGGTAATGGGTACACTAGAAGCCCAAACCTCATAATTATGTAACATATCCATGTAACAAACCTGTACATATACCCTTTGAATCTAAAATTATTTTTAAAATAAAATAAAACAATGCCCACCAAAATAAAAAATCCAATCCCAACATTTACCAGCAACAATAAACTCTGGCCCCTCTGAGACTGCATGACTATCAGCCCTATTCTTCAGTTCCCTCTGGTTCTAGGCATTTGAAAAGATGTTTTTTCTGGTTAAATTTTGTTATTTCTTATGATAATTTCTAATGTTTATGAATAAAAACTGGGAAGCTAATCCTTTCTGAAAACTACTAGTGAACCTACATTGGTATAAAACAACTAAACATCTTATGTCAGTGTGCTATAATGTACATTTAAATCTACCTATAATGTGTGACTATTGAACAGTCTTTTTTCCTATATCAATATAAGCGAGAATAGATGTAAAAATCAAGAATGAAATCTACTGGTGAAAAAATAAAAGGATGTTCATTACATTCTACTGAACATTTCTAGGTATTTTCTAGTAGGAAGGTTTTCAGACCACTTAGACGCCTATGTTTCTGGAAATGGAACCGGCAGTTACATTAGATGCATTATTCCATCGAATCCTCATCCCAACCCTGCAAAATAGTTAATCATACTCCCATTTCACAAATGAGGAAATTGAGACTCATAGAAGTTACATAATTCTATCAAGGTCACACAACTAATGCTGTCTGATCTCAAAGACCATGTAATTTTCCTTATCTCATATCACCTCTTTGAAGGGCAAGCCTATTTCCTCTACTGTGTCTGAAAGAAGGGAGTCCAGAGCTTGTGAACAGTTTAAGCCAAAGAGTCCTTTGAATGTTCTCCTTGAAAAATAGTCTAAAGAAAAAAAGTTTCTGGCAAGGTTCCATTATTAATTATAAGGGTCAGTGGTAAGCCAAAGAACTATGAAGCCTGGATGTGGCTTGACATCACCTTTGGGGAAACCACCAAGAATCCCTGAATAAGCTCTTGTCTGAGCTTACAGAGAGAGAGGCAGACCTCCCCTCCCCAGGCAGCCAGCCTCATTTTATTCAAGGGTAGGTCAGCAGAAGGCTTGGAGGATTGGCTTTGCCTGAAATCTGCAGGAGAAAGTGGATACAGGAGAGGTTAATGTCCATGCTGAGGAATCGTGAAGCCAGTAAAAACCTGGATCATTGGGTTAGAAGTTGGCCCAAGGCCAGACACAAAATATAGCCATAATTGGAGCCTTCCCAAGTAGAAAAAGGTTATTAGTGGAATCACATTAATCACCACGATTAATACTGAAACTCAAGCCTTTTATTATGTAAAAGGCTCAAAAGAGTATATTAGCAGAGAGGGAAAGGGTTCAATTTTGCAGAAAAGAGTGAACCAAAGAGGTACAGTAAATATTCAGGATGTGATCTGAAAATCAGAAACCTGGACAAGCCACACAAATCACGCTTAAAAGCTGCTTATGCAAAGAAGTTTGCCAGAAAGCAAATGTGCCTACAGATGGCCCATCAGGAGGCAGGTGGGTACTCCCTGCTTCCAGCAAGGGCAGCCAGACCAAGGGAGAGGACAAGGCCAGGAGGGGCCCAGGGTGTGGGGTAGAATGAGAACACAAGCCAAGAACAAAGATCTCACTGTCCATAATCCTCCCAGAGTTCTCAACCTGCCAAGGGCAATGCCCAGGAGAAGTTATCTTGGAGCTCCAGGGTCTTTAAAATCTCCCACCCTGGACCAGCTGGGGCAGAGGAACAGTGCTAACCAGGTGTGATTTGTGAGTCCAAAGAGAAATTGAAAAAAAAAAAAAAAAAAAAAAAAAACAATGCTGAATCAAAATAAAAGTACACAAACCAAGGCTTACTCAGGAATCCAAACCAAGCTAGATGAAAGGTTGGTCAGTGACGGAGATTCAGAAGAATGAGGTCATTTAAAAACAAAGAAGAAAGTTTATGCTGGAGAAAATCTCTAAATTGGAATTAGGTGCTCAGGAGGCATTTATGATCTGACAATTACCAATGAAAGGGACCCAACTCACAGGCAGGAAAGGACCACGAGTGTCCTTCCCTATTCCTGGGCCTCTCAAACTGAGAGCAGACCATGAAATAATTATTCCCTGCCTTACATTTTATAGAAAAAAATTTCTGGAAGAAGAGAGGCAAATTATGTGTCTTCTTAAATTAATTTTTAACATGCTTGTTTCCAAAAGGATCTAGGGTGTGTTACACTATTAAAGCACATGCACATGGCAGTTAAATAAAGATGCTTGGCAAAGACTGACTCACTCTTCACCAAACCCATTTTCTCTTCCAGCCAATAATATATAAACAGAAATATTGGTGCCACTTTCAGAGCTGGCCCATAGACACCTCTTAGGCGTGACCACCCATAGTCTTTCTTCATTTTCTCGCTAA
The DNA here is from genome assembly GCA_963573385.1 of Cacajao melanocephalus. Taxonomy (NCBI): domain Eukaryota; kingdom Metazoa; phylum Chordata; class Mammalia; order Primates; family Pitheciidae; genus Cacajao; species Cacajao melanocephalus. The sequence goes on along the minus strand of CAUYLG010062924.1, from coordinate 9,225 downwards.
ATGCAGGGGACTTGGAGGCCCACGAGTGGAATGACTCTCTGGGTCCCTGAATCTTTGCCTGTAGGACAACTGCATGATCATCAGGAAAACACATTTGCACTTCACATGGGAAAACAATTCCTACTGTGAGAAGCCACTAAGACCTGGGGGATTATTGTTACAGCAGCTAACATTATTCTATTTAATACAGAAACTGGTAACTTGAAGAGGAATACTGACATAATAAAAACTAAGCACAGTATTATCTTAGCACTCAGGTGGCAGGCAGAGAGGAAATTGTTCTCAGAGTGGAAAGATGGAGACCCACGATATTCCATGGCAAAACATTACACCTGTCACCTGGCATCACTTGGAAGCCAGAGCATGTGCCAACTGAACCGGTAGTTATAGACAAGAAGTTGAAGAAAGGCTTAAATATTTTTTCTGCTTTTAATAAGAAGGAAGAGGGAGGGAGAGAGAGAAACAGAGATTGAATTGGGGACCTCAAAGGATTGTAAAATCCTGCTATTTTAAGGCTGCAAACAGTAACAGATTAGCCCAAAGGAAGCATTAAAGAAAAAGAACTCCCAGATAAGAATGTGGTCCCAGCCAAGACGTCTCATTATGATGCCCTACCCTCTATGGCCTTTCCGTTCCAACATGAGGCCTCATCGGCTCCTTGCCTCTCTAGCACTTGCACAGGCCTCACTGAGGCTCTAGGGAGCCTCTCACTCCTGGGACGTTGTCTATGGACTCTGAGGAACTGGAGAACCCTCTCAGGCCCAGCTTCTTGGAAACTTCCGTCAGCCATGTCTAATCTACATTCAGTCTCAACCAGCACTGTGTTACCAGGCACCATAGTGAAACTGGTGCATCTCTAAAGGCCTTGCAGTTCTCTTAGGCTATGGCCTAAGAAATGTGACGTTCCCTGCCACCGGGTTTTCCCCTACCAAGCTCTCGGGTGCTTCCACCACCCCTTGATTCTCCTCTCTACCCCCAATTCTTTCTCCCTGTACCAGAAGGGATTCCTTCTCCCATTCCTATATGAAAGAAAATTACCTCTAAGGAAGGTCTTTCAAAAACATTGACCCTCTTATACCTAGGCATATCTAGGCTATAAGATCCTAACAGCAAGGATGCCTTGCCTTCAGGACTCATCCAGTGTCTGACATGCAGTAGACACCAATGTATTTTTGGTTAAATAAACTGAAATAAATAGTAAATTAAGGGGCAGAGAAAAGGGCTGCAAGCAAAAGGTGGATGAGAAGCTCCAAGGTCTCAAGATAAGGACCTGGGGGAGCAGGAAACAGCAGGGATGGGTGGTGGAGTTGCAGCCTGTATCTCTTGCCTGGTATAAACTTTCCAAGAGGACTTCTGAATTCAACTTGTTGCAATCCCTTTTTTCCTGCAAACCCCATTCCTACAAACCCCAAGGAAGTAATACAGGCATGGCTACATTCACTCACAGAGGTCGACTTAAAAGCCTAAGCTGTATTCATTATAATTCAAACACATCTGGGCATGAGTGGAAGGCTGGTGGGGCAGGCCTTCCAAGGGTCAGTTTGCATGAGGCGCTAAGGAGACCCCTGGGAAATAATCCATCCCAGGGAAAGAAAGAGTTGAAGGAGAAAGTTTGAACCAAACAGAATAGAGGGTCAGGAAGAGAGGGGCAACTTTGAACACAGCATAATGTCTGTTTTTCAGCTCATTGTCTAGTCTAGTCTTGTGGATTTGTGCCAGAATCCAAGATAAAGGACACTGCATTAAAAATAATTTTAAAAAGAGAAAGCTTTCTCTTTTTTGAAAAAAAAAATATTCAGTTGGCACTATAGAAATTGAAAGAAAGTTTAAAATCTATGCAGAGTGATCCTATGTCCCAGTTCTCCCAGGACATTCCCAGTTTGCACCTGTTGTCTCAGCAGGTAACCCTGTTACCTCTTCCAGCTTACTTCTGAAGTGTCCTAGAAGTTATATGGTCACCCTGGTTCTGAGGGACATTTTGGGAAAAATCTAGGTAAGTCACACACTCTTTTTCTAAAATATAATGTCCTTGTGTTCATAAAAGGAGCCTCCTACTACAAAACAAAGAGAACAAGAAGAAGGAACATAAATTCCATTTTTTTATCAGACTAGGCAACATCTGTAACCCAGAACCACATGAGATGAATCCAGAAAGCAAATAGAGGAACAGAAAATGACTCAGCAGGGCAGAGTGAACTAACACTGAAGTGTCTTTAGAGGGACATAACAGTGAGAAGAGGGCTAACCTATCCTGAAGAATCCAAGGAAGACTAAGGAACTGGAGTCACCAGGTACCTAGAAGGCAAGAGTAGAACCATCACTGTGTACTATGAAGAAATTATCCCGTTAACATCCCATCAGGTGATGGGATATAGATTCTCTACATGAGTTGAACTAGACTTGCCTCATCTCAGGGACACCAGGCCCAGAGAGGGGCATACAAATCAAACTCAAACCAGAGAGAATTAACTGAATGCTGCATCCTGAATGTGACACTCCAATTATTTTCCCAATTCCAGCTTCAGAACATTATCATTTAGCCTTCTATTCTCCAAGATTTTAGATAATAAAGCACCCTGGGGGTAAAGGATTGACGGGAAAATCTAAAAATAGTGATATTTGGGGCAATCTGGCTGGCCAACAAGTTTTTCTGCTTGAAACTCTGCAAGTCAACAAGACCAGCCCAAGTCTAATTGGTTTTCTAGTGCCTTATTCTTAAATATGAATGGGCACCAGGCTTTGGGGGCAGCTGTCAACTTGAAAGACAGAAGCTAAAACAAACAAGACAAAAAGAACAGGGGAAAAAACAAGTAAGATGAGAAGCAAGAGATAATGTTGAGAAAATTATAATTAATGATAATCAATGACTTTAGAGGATGAAGAAAGGTTACTATCCTCCTAAAGAAAACATTCAGAGACTATGCTCTTAGAAATGTAAATGTTAGACCCAGATTTTTTAAATTATTGAACAAAAAGAGATAGATACTAGGAGAAGAAAAATGAGAGAAACAAAAGATCGATCCAAGTGGACAATATCTGCCTCATAGGAATTCCAAAAATCGAGAAAAAAAATGAGGCTCAGCAGAGTGGGTGGCATATTCCTGCAATCCCAGAATTCTGGGAGGGTCATGTGGGGGGATAGCTTTAGTCCAAAAGTTTGAGACCAGCTTGGGCAACATAGTAAGATCCCATTAAAAAAAAATTTTAATTAGCTGAGTATGATGGCACATGCCTATAGTCCTAGCTACTTAGGAACCTGAGGCAGAAGCCTTGTCTGAGCCCAAGAGTGCAAGGTTACAGTGCACTATAATTGCACCACTGTACTCCCACCTGGGCAACAGAGTGAGATTCTGCCTCTGAAAAGAAGAAAAGAAAATGGAATTATCAAAGAAATACCACAAGAAAATTTTCCATTTGAACAACTATTCAAATTGAAAGAGCATACCAAGTATGTAACATACTGAATGAATAAAAGTACATCATTTGTGAAATTTCAAAACACTATGTATAAAGAGAAGATTTCAAAAATCTTAAAAGTTTCCAGAAAAAAGCAAGTCACATACAAAACAAAGAAAAAGGAGAATTGCATCAGATTTTTAAAAAACAGTACTGGAAGCTAGAAGAAGGTAGAGTAACACCTTACACACTCTGAGGAAACCATTTCCAACATGAAATTCTATACCCATTTAAACTATCAATCCATTTTTAAAGTAGAATAAAAAGTTAGAATCTTATAAAATATATTTGTCATAATCCTTTTTCTCAGAAAACTACAGGAAATGGGCTCCACAAAAATGATGGAACTAAACAAGAAAAAAAAAAAAGAGTACATTGCATCCAGGAAACAGGAGATTCAAGATAGGAGAAAGGCAGAGGGAATGCCCAGGATGACATCTGGGAGGCCTCAGGGAATAAATCTTTGTGACTGAAGCAAGGGAAGGAAGGCTTTAGGAGAAGTTAGCCTCTAAGAAAGGTCAAAATCTTAAATGATTTTAACATTGTCTAGTAGGTACATAAGAAACTATCCCTATAAACTTTATAAAATTCATCAGGGAACGGTGGGAAGAAACACTAAAATAAACCAGGCTTGCAGCACATTCAGCACTAATCATTAGGTCGACTTGCTCTTTGATCTGCTTTCTCATAGTTTTTTGGTGCCTATTGCTTCAGAATCACTGTTAAAGCTTCAGAACCTGTTACAAGATTATAGTTCCCATGAGCTACTCTGTAGATAACAACTTAAACATTATAAAATGTTAACTTTTCCACTTGAGATATTCTTTCATGTCCTATGTTCCAGTGAAATCACTGGCGTCAGCTGGTCTGAAGGACCCCATGAGAAGCTGACTCACCCAAAAAAATGCAGTTTCCATAATCTTATGATTTCATTCCCTTTAACCCAGCCAATCAATGACACCAGTTTTCCAAACCCTCATCCTCCATAATCCCCTTAAAAACCCCAGCCAAGAACTCCTTGGAGAAACAGATTTGAGGGTCTCCTCCCATCTCCTCACTTGACACCCTGCAATCATTAAACTCTTTCTCTGCTTCAAACCCTGCTGTCTCAGCACATTGGTCTGTTAATACATAGCATGCATATAAAGCTGTTGTTCCTGTAACACATGTAGAAAATTGAATTGAGTGGAATTTTATAGAGCTCTGGCAAGATGTGGAAAAATTTAGCCCAAGATTCCAAAAAATAAAAGAAGTAAAAATAAATGAGATACTTACCAATTTTTTGAAAAATAAGTTGTTCAAGAAATAATTAGAATAATATACTCTTAGCTTATCCAGAATGAGCAAGATCAAACAATATACTAAGAACAGTAAATATGGACTTTACTATGGTTATGTAATGTTCTAATTATATTGGGACGGTAGGAGATAGCAATTGGTAATGGAGATTTAAAAGTCTCCACAATAAACACTGTCTAGAAGTGATTAATCAAGATAGAGCAGCATGTCTATACTATTTAGAAATATCAAGGTAAATATCAAAAGAAAAAAGATTAAAAGCTAAAAGTGACTTCTTCTAAAAAGATGGAGGAAGACTGTTAAGCAGGGGAAAGCTGGGTAATTTTTAAATAAGTATTTTAGCAGTACTTGAATTTTTTAAATTACAAGCATATACTTCTTCAACAAAAATAAAAATACTCTTCTAAAAAGTATAGAAGAATGAGAATAGCATCTCATTCTTTGCCTGTAGGACAACTACCTGATCATCAGGACTTCTTTGTAGGCTCTTTATCCTCCATCTAGTAATTTTTTTAATTACAGTAATAAATCTATGTAAGAAGATGGGAGCCTAAGGTGTTAATGAGGGGTGAAAGGCATTATCTCCATTTCAAAGCCATTGTTGAAGCACAGAACAGCCCCAGCAGCCTGAACAGTGAGTACCAAGGAGGTTTTTCATAATTTCTGGCATCCAGAACTGTGTGAATAGCCTTTCCGAGTTTAGGAAACTTTCCACTAGAGTACTACTCCCTCTCCAGGTCAGAATCTTGCTTCCCCAGTGTTCTTTGCAGACAGGGCATGGAGCACAGGCTTCAGCATGAAGGCAAGTGATGTGAAGAAGGAGGCACCATGTGGGACCCCTCTGGCAGAATGGGAAAGCATGGTAGGGTTACAGCTGGCCCTCAAAGGTGGCAATGGCAAAGTTCTCAGCAGTCAGTGTGCCAGGCCCAGCACTGGCAGCATGAGCCACACTGCCCCTACACAGCAGGAAAAGTGAACAGTCAGCCCATGTAGTTGGGCTTTGTTTAGCTGTGTTGCTCAAAGCCTGATTCTCTGATCTCTTCTATGATTCTTTAAACAACCTGGTATCCTTTAACAAATTCCTTTTCTGCTTAAATTAACTGGCATACATTTTATTAATCTCAACTACGAACCATGATTGATACAGTGAGCCAGACCAGCATAGCCTGGAATGGAGATTTGTGAGAGGACAAGAGAACATTAAAATGTCAAGATCCAGAGGAAACTCCCTTGTAGCAACCAGAGCAGGAGGAAAGGAAAACAGAAGAACATGGTAGCTTGGAGGGCTGGGTAAGGGAACACTTGGAGATGCCATGTGGAGTCTTCCTGAACTCATTGTGATAAATTTTAGAATGGGTTGGAATTCTTACAAAGCACATGAGGGCAGAACCAGAGAAGTACAGTTGTATTATTGTTAAATTATGAGCTTAGTTCTATCCCCAAAACTGATGTGTCTAGGAAACAAAGTCTAGAATAGTCAAAGTCCTGAAAGGAAATCTGTGTGTCACATTCAGCTTGTCCTGGGTATTGCACTCCTCTGCTCAACCCCTCCAATAGCTCCCCCATCTTATTCAACAAGTCCCTCCCCAACATTAAGTTTCTGACATTACATCTAACCTCCTTCACTCCTTATGCCGCAGCCACTGTTTTTGCTGTTTCCCAAATCCAGACATGCTCCCACCTCAGGGCCTTTGCACTGGCAGGGCCCTCTCTCCAGAATACCTTTCCCCAGATACCCACATCATTCACCACTCCCTTTTTCCAAAGACTTAAATGTGGCCTGCTCTGACCACCTGATTTTATGTCTCACCCCTCCCAAGCACTCCCCAAACCTCTGCTTATTTTTTTGTCATAACACTCAGTGCTGCCTAGCTCACGCTACAATTTACTAATTTTTTCAGTTATCAACTATCTCCCTTGATTAGATTGAGGGTGTTGGATCTCAAGTGAAGCTAGTTGTTCCTTTTTAGTTTCTGTGACAACTTATCTTCCAAGGAAACAAAGTATTTTTAGCAGCTCCATGTTCCCAAACACAGCTGAATTAAAAGCAGTCGAATTCTACTGGCCTGAGAACAGCATAGCTTGCCTTTCACCTGAAATGAAGTCTAAAGGGTAATCAGCATGGCAGGCCAACTCAGTCTCTTATTGACGATCTTCCACAGCCCGTTAGCAAACAACTCAGAAAACACCAATCTCTGCTCTCAGGAGCCTTCCAAAGCCCCCCTAACAGCCAAGAAGATCAGATTCCATTATGGTCTTCAAATCTGAAATCACTGATGTGAAAATGAAAACTGCAGAATACATACACGCACACACACGCGTGCGCGCGGGGACACAAGTACACACACACTCTATATGATAGGTAGTAGATTCTCTTGCTCCCAACTTGAGGAGCTGACATTGTACCAAGGCTTAATTACAACTAATATCCAAGTATGTGAACGAAAAAATGAGAATGAGTGCCCCTCCCTGGTGCAGAATTCCACTCACACTAATGCTTCCAGCAGTGTCCACATTTGGAAATGAGAGTGAGGTGTGTGCTGCCAGGGCCTGGCCAGTGCTACTGAGAATTCAGGTGAGCAGTCACAGCATTGCCTTCCTCCACTGCGTGCTCCTGCGTGGTCCTGGCCCCACCTGGGGGAGTGTCAATGAAACTGGAAACCACAAGCATCTGGAGGGCCACTCAGGTCTCTAAGCTCCCTCCCAGATGAGTGGGGGCTCCACCCAGGCTGGATTTCAGGAGCATGCCAAGTGGGTATGACGGCAAGGCAGAGCCACAGGGTGAAATGGAGAGAAAAAGGAAATGGAAAACTGCCATCTTAGTCCATTCAGGCTGCTATAGCAAAACGCCATGGACTTGGTAGCTTGTAAACAACAGAAATGTATTTCTCACAGTTCTGGAGGCTGAGAAGTCCAAGGTCAAGGTAAATTCAGTGTCTGGTGAGGGCCTTCTTACTACTTCATGGACAGCTGTCTTCCTGCTGTGTCCTCACATGGAAGAAGGGGCAAGGGAGCTCTCTGGGCTCTTGTTTGTTTTTGTTTTTTGAGACAGTCTCACTCTGTTGTCCAGGCTGGAGTGCAATGGTGCTATCTCAGCTCACTGCAACCTCAACCTCTTGGATTTAAGCAATTCCCCTGCCTTACCCTCCTGAGTAGCTGGGACTGCAGGCACCCACCACTATACCCGGCTAAGTTTTGCATTTTTAATAGAGACTGGGTTTTACTTGTTGACCAGGCTGGTCTCAAACGCCTGACCTCAGGTGATCCACCCCATCTCAGTCTCCCAAAGTGCTGGGATTACAGGCATGACCATCCTTATAAGGGCACTAACCCCATTCATAAGGACTCCACCCTCATGAACTAATTAGTCCCAACGGCCCCACCTCCTAATCCCATCTCACTGGGGGCTAGTAACTTATGAATTTGGTGGGAGACACAAACGTTCAGAGCCTAGCATATGCAAAGACAAAGAGCATTCAGAAGCAAGGAACCTTCTGAATCATCAGGTCTAGTGAAGCAGGCAGAGAAACCAGAACAAAATCGAATCTAGAGGCTCTACCCAAATGCAGGACAGATGCGGCAGGCAGGTGCAGAAAGCAATGCCCAAAGAGGTAACAGAGGAGGAAAAGGTTTACAGAGCACCTGAGGTCTTATTCTTGAAGAGCAAGGGGGCAGTTGAGGGTCCTGAGCCATACCAGACTGTCGGGTAAAGAGTCACTGAGGAAGCAGCTGGCATCACTGTCACTGGGGTTGTTGGAGGACCTAATCCCATGTGGAACACAATGAGGAGGACGGAGAGCACCAGCCTAGGATTCCAGGCAAGAGAAGGGCGTTGAGCAAACACGTGCTAGACCCTACGTGCAAGGCTGGCCACTGCAAAGATGTTTAAAAGTTGATTGTTTTTATTGTACTTTCGTTCTGGGGCACATGTGCAGATCATGCAGGATCGTTGCATAGGTACGTACATGGCAAGGTGGTTTGCTGCCTCCATCCCGCGTCATCTATATCTGGCATTTCTCCCCATATTATCCCTCCCCAACCTCCCCATGCCCTGCTGTCCCTCCCCTAGCACCCCCCAATAGACCCCAGTGTGTGATGCTCCCCTCCCTGTGTCCATGTGTTCTCATTGTTCAACACCCACCTGTGAGTGAGAACATGCGGTGTTTGATTTTCTGTTCTTGTGTCAGTTTGCTGAAAATGATGGTTTCCAGATTCATCCATGTCCCTACAAAGGACCCAAACTCATTGTTTTTTATGGCTGCATGGTATTCCATGGTGTATATGTGCCACATTTTCCTTGTCCAGTCTATCATTGATGGGCATTTGGGTTGGTTCCAGGTCTTTGCTATTGTAAACAGTCAAAAGTTGATTTTTGACAAGCCAAAACTTTTGGCTTATCTCACTCTTTCACCCAGGCTGAAGTGCAGTGATGCCGTCACACCTCACTATAACCTCAGGCTCCTGGGCTCA